>JAODVM010442715.1:0-23331 GCA_025400095.1 Phenganax marumi
CCATCTTCTATGATACCTTTGACTTATGCGAAATGTACCACAACAATCAGTTACAATCTTTTAAAGTCGTAATGCTAAAAGATCTTTGCACATATTTTGACATTAAGATCAAGTCAAAAGACAAAAAGAGTGACATCATAAAACGATTATCTGAAATGATAGAGGGTTGCAGTTACTGCAATTGAAGAAAAACACACCCCCCCCTGCCCCATCCCGATATCAAACATCTTCTGTCTAACGGAAGTCGATATTTATAGATTGGTGCATTTTCTTCAAATTAATAATGCCTTCATACTGTAAAACTGTTCTTGTTTTGGCATCAGGTTTTTTAATTCAAGACGCATATGGTATGAGTGGCAATGAACACTAGGTTCCATGGACAGTTTCCTATGCCATTTGTTGTACTGATCGTTGTTTTATCTTGCTTAGGTAAAAAATTTTGCAAATCAATTTTTGGAGTTAGTTAATTTGTCCCTGTATTTATCTTAAGCTAATTTTTGTCTTCATTACTTTTGTTTGTGTTCATGTTGTGTCATCTTTTTGTTAAAGAAAAAAACAATATAAATGGATTATCACCCGACTTCTTGTTAACTTGGTTTGTACTCATGTTTTAGTAAAGTAAAAAACAATATAAATTGATTTCAACACAGTAGATAGAAAAGGGTGTATCTTGTTTTACCTTGTTTTTCTTATATGAGAACTCCACTTGTGCGAAACTCACGTGAAGCAACTAATAAGTTGTTTGGCGCTGAAATATACCTGATTTGAGGAGTTATAAAAAATGTGGTAGAACGCACCCTTTTCTATCTACTTGTTTCTGTTAACATTTCATTCGTTTCATTTCTTTGTTGACGTTTATGGTCTTGGTAAATTTGTTCAAGTGTTTTTTCCGATGCTTTTTTAATGTAAGTTTCAGAGTACTTGATTTGTTTCGCGTTTGGTAGTTTTAAAAGTTCTTCTGGTATTCTCTGGTCTGTTTGTTTATTGGTTTAATAATTCTTGCTTATCATTTACTAAATTTATTGTTTTTGTAAGTTTCATTTCACAATCCATAATTTTAATCTTGTCATTCTTCAAATTTGTTATTCGAGTTATAAACTTTTCTTTAGTTACTCTTGTTTTCTTTGAATTATCTTTAAAGTGTGTTCTTTCAAAATCGCTGTAACTATAGTCAAAAATTGGTCCTAACTATAACAATTTTTACAAGCATATTCACCATTTTTTTGACACACTGTGCCACATTTTCAGTTTCTACAAAATTCTTCAGTTATTGCTGCCGAGCCTTGCAAGCAGCACACTATTCTTGACATTCGATGTTTTTGCGCTCATGTTTATGGCCGAGTTATGTATAGTCATTTGAGTCTCGATTTTTGTCTGTCTGAAATATTTTCAGGGTTTTTTTTATGGAATGAGGTGGGTGGCCAGTATTTGCATCCTCATGTTTTCTTCCATGAGCTTCTGCTTCAGTGCCTCTGCTTCAGTGCTTGGAAAATACAAGTCTGAAGAATTGAAAGAAAAAAAACAAATAAATATTACAAAATGGCTCATTTACATGTTGCTGGGAATGTGCATCAAGGCGATGAGATGTATAATGTTTAATCTAGGGGGAAGCAATGTGCTTTTATGACTTTATCGGCACTTTTACGACCCAAAATAACCCATTGTCTGCTTGGTTGACAAGCGCGCTTATTGTGTAATACAAGGAGACGAAATGTATATAAAATGTGTAACTAATACCTTTTTAGTGAGTTCTGTTTATAATGAAAATTGCATACAAAAATTACTACCGATTTCAACTCGCTTTTAAAATCCGACACACAGTGTTTGTTTGTAGTTATGTGTGCATTCAAATGAAAAGTTTCCTCAAAACGTGCACGCGTGTTAACTTATCTGTATATAAAATAAGGCAAACACGCCATCAAAGCACATGCTTTCATGAAGCGCAAAATTTTTATAACGATCACAATAGAGCTATATACTTCTACTGTGCATTTTACAGGCTGTATCTTGCGGAAGTACAATAATTGTTACTGGGCTGATTGGCAGCATTTTTCTTGTGAGAGTAACTCCTAGTATAAAAAATATTTTTATTATCTAAACCAACTTCTTTTTCAATAATGCCAATTTGATATAACAAATCAACTAATTTATTATACTGAGTATATGTCGTAATAAGATATCTTGATACTCTATTATTAGATTTCTCTTTTTCGATTATTTTCTTGTTCTGCTTTTTCTAATAATACATCTATTCCTAAACATTTTGTTAATTTTATAAATTCATTCATATTTTCGTATAAAAATTTTAGTTTATAATATGTTTCGTGATAACCTTTTTCTAGATCATAAAACCTAATATATTGTTCTTTTTAGTGCAAATTTCCTTTGAAACTTTGCAGTATTGTGATGAGTGGCAAAAAGTCACATGAGTCAGTCAGTCACGCAGTCAGTCATACAGTCATAGTGTAAACTTTCCAGGGGGTGTTTGCACGTATTTCTTGTGCATATTTCTACTATACAATGTTAAACAAATTTGTGAGCACGCACCTCTGTTTTCACTGAAATTGCCATCAAACTTGTGCTTTGTGGCAAAATATTAAATGTTTTTGCCAGCAGTAATGGCAGAAGTCATAGGAGTGCAGCATATGAACCACGATCAAACCTTCATTTACAGAGCTGTGCACTTGCTAAGCTGCTGTTTTGAACTATAAAACTAAAAATAAGCTATGAGATTTTGCTGTATCAAATGAATTATGATTTAATAGAACAAAAATTCATGGCAGTCAGCAATGAATGTTACTTGTATTCTGTATGTAGCATTGAACTATGAACCCATTATCGTCACAAATAAACATAGTCATCTGGTATATTGCCACCAAACTCTTGGTTAAAAGTTGCAAATCAGCGGTGTTTCTTACCATCCTAAATACTAGTTTATACATACAGCAATCAACAAAAGCCGGAACAATAAACCGAACACAATGTAGCTAAAGTTTTTTAGTATTAAAATTCCAGACAATGCGTGGCGATGTAGACTTGCATCAATGGGTATGTTGCCGCTCCCCAGTCCACACGCGCTATTGCAATGCATTTTGGGATTGCTAGGGGGCAAACAAACTTTCTCTAATACTGCAAAATAATATAAATATTCACATATCCAGCGTTTAGAAGCGAAAATTACTTTTAACCTCATAAATATTTATGAAAATGTCTTGTATTCCGACTGGTAGACGTGAAATAAACATTCATGGGGACGGTAATTGCTTGTATCGGGCTATGGCTCTAGCTGTTGAAGGTAGTTGTAGTGCTATGATAGTTGAATACCCAGAGGTTTTTGAAGCTTATTTGTTCAACTCTAAAACCGTACAAGAGCATGTTAGAAGCAGTAGAAAGGCTGGTACGTGGGCAGAGACAATCGACATTTTCAGTTGCGCAACGGTACTTCAGTGCACTATCGTAACATACTCGATCAAAAGCAAAAAGTGGATGAAGTTTGAGCCACGTGTCAAATGTCCTGCAACGATTGCTCATAATCGGTCCTGCAGCTGTCCTTTTACCCTCGTTCTACATGATTTAAACCCTTCTGTTAATCATTTCAACCTTTTGGAACCAGAAGGGGATTGTTGCAGAGAGGGAATACCTGAAAGTAGTCCTAAGAAGTCTGTGGTGGATCTGATAAAAGAGGGTAGTAACACCACATATTCAAGCACCATGAAGGTCGACGTTGCACATCCAAACAAACGAAAGTGCAAATCGAAAAAAAAGCAGTCCAAGCTGAATGATTCTGATTTGAAACCAAGACAGAAGGCAAAAAACATTGATGTTAATGAACCCAAGGTCAAAACAGCATGTGCCAAACCAACTTCATTTGATGAACAACTGACCAAACCTTCCGAGCCAGAGCGAGAAGTGCCTGACTTTGCTACAATGCGAGTGAAGGAGTTGAAAGAATATATAAAGAAAAGAGGTGTACCTGTTTCAATGTATAAAAAACCTGACCTCATAAATTTAGCTCAATCTCTTCATGACATGGATGCTTCTGTTGATCCTGATTTTACGGATGATTCCATCGAACAGGTGCTAAAAAATCGTTTGACTTTACCTGCTGGTGCTAGTGTTCCAGACCCTTTTAAAATGAAATCTTTCTCTAATGACTTTTCATCTTTGCCAAACTTTGGGTTGATGGATATCTTCAACCATTTGATAATGAGTGATAACGAATATGACAAAGATATGCTGGCCTCATGGCGTAGCTTTGATGAGTATACTCTATGTCAAAATGGCCATGTTCAGTCTTTGCAGAACAAAGTCATATTTGATGATGATGATAGTAAGTACAATCTTATAACTGCCCAAGTAATTCCAACACAAAAGGATAAAACACCAGAAGGTAACAAGATGTACAAATTATGGTTCATCCTCAAGCCAAATGGGTCTGTCTACTCTGCATTTTGTACGTGCAAGGGTGGAGCTGATCAGGGGTGTAGACACCTTGGTGCAGCTTTGTTTGAGTTGGATGATTTTCTGTCCCAAGAAAGACCATCAGTGACATCATTGCCAGCATACTGGAGCCCAAAGCCAATGCCAAATACCAAGCCAGTACCATTCATGGAGATGAAAATGTCACATTCCACAGGGCTACAAAGCAAAAGAGTTATGACAAACTATGATGAGTCTTGGGTAGACTCTTTTGATCCCAGACCTACCAAAGAAAGAAGTGATTTGTCATATGAAGAGCAACTGGAGTTTGCTAAAAAGCTTAAAGACATAGATCGTAAAGCTGGGATACTGGACTACTTAGGTGTTAGGGAATACATCTCTGAATCAAGCAGCTCTGATTCTGAATCAGATTCTAGTGAACAAGAAGAGGGAGGAGACATATATTCCTTAACTATTATGGCTAAAGCAAAGGAATTTGCCAGGCATAATAGTGTTAATGAGGAAAATGTGAACGACATGTCACAACTTTTTGTAAACAGTTTACATTTCACGCCAGAGGAAATAGAAACTGTAAATAAAGGCACTGTTGGTCAACATTCAAATGATAATTGGCACAAGATGAGACATTTGTTGGTGACTGCCAAGAAAGTAAAGGGTCTCTATACAAGGCAAAAAACTATTCAACATAATCCAAACGAAGATGTCACAACAACTGTCCGCAACTTTATATCACCAACAAAAATGAAAAAATTACCACCAGCGTTACAACATGGGGTTGATCATGAACCTGATGCTAAAAACTTCTATGCTAAAGTAATGAGAAAAAAGCATCTTAACTTCAAGATTGAGGAGCCTGGCTTAATATTAAATGAAGAGCATGGGTGGATTGGTGCTAGCCCAGATGGCATTAGAAAATGTAGCTGTTGTCCTGATACCCTAATGGAAATCAAATGCCCTTTCAATGGGTATGATATGGATCCAAAAGAGGCATTTCTTTTAGATACAGTGGGTGGAAAGGTTGATAAAAATGGTGCTTATTTTCTCAATCCAAATCACTTGTACTACTTCCAGATTCAGACTGGAATGGCTGTGTGCGGTGTAACGCAATGCGATTTTGTTGTATTCACGAAGAAAGGCATTCATGTGCTGAAGGTTGTATTTGATGAGGATTTCTGGAAATCAACCATTGCCACAGTCAAGATATTTTACACAACAAAAATAATTAGAACATTATTATTAGAACTTCAAGGTATGCATTCCAATTGAAAGCAAACTTTTTCCTATTTTTGATGGTAGAGATCCAAAAATAATGGCATAGAAAAGTGCAAACTCATACAAATCACATCATGTGATTTGAACGAGTTTGCACTCAATATCTGTACAATACATGTTAGGAAATTTTATAATCTGGGCTAGTGCATGACACTCTTGCAATTCTCGAAACTACTATCAAGAAAAAATGAAAGAAAAGTCAATATAATGGAAATTTCTGACTTTAATTAAAACATTAAAAGTCAAGTGGTATTCATTAAGAGATATGTTAAAATTGAAAGAGTGCCAGGCCCTAAGTAGTTGTTTGCCTTTAACATACAGAATTCAATACTAATACTATATCCATTTAAAAAATATTATGTTGCAATGTTCTCACTCTACATCCAAATTATCAAAAGAAGATATTGTCATTTATAGTTATATAGTTTAGCTTCATTTTACCTATTTATAAACATAAGTGCAATAATATATGTTGATACCTTGTGATTCTACTCCTGAAGGAGGGAGTCTTGCAGCTGAGTATGTTAACTTGTTACCATATGTACTGTAATAAGTGTACACATGTATTTGTACAATACCAATATCGTGCTAAAATCTTGTGCAGTCATTCACTTTTCACTTTATCATTCGTTGACCCAGGTTTGCCAATGCTGCACACACAAAGACAATCCGATCCAACATCATTTTCAATAAAATAGGTATAACGCCAGATAGGATCCAGAAATGCTTTAACCTCAGTATGGCACGTTCAACATGTGACCTTAGAGCGGCCACACGACGTGTGTGGGTCACTGCTTTTGAAGAAAGTCTTGGACCACGACAATACGCTGGTGAGATAAGGTGAACTTTCTTTAATGCAAGTAGATCTCGAACCAGAAACCCTTTATCTGCCATCACAGCATCACCTTCTTCCAGACAGTCTAACAGTCCAGAATTTCTGACAATTTCTTTGTCTGAAATACTCCCAGTCCACAGAGGTGGGATAAAAGAAAACACTCCTGTAGGTGTGATTCCTACCAACAACTTGACAGTGTTGTAACTCTTGTAGCTACTCCACGTACACTTTTGACTTTCAGGAATAACTGGCTTTTGTATAAAAAATTCACAGCAATCAATGATGACCCTTACATTTTTGAATTTTTTAAATCGTTTTGGTAAAGCTTTCTGTATCTGCTCTCGCCGAGGCCAAGGAACCAAGAAGGATAATTCACTAGCTAAAAATGTGATCCAAGTATTATATATTCGTGAAACTTGTCCTGATGAAATGCCAAATGTATCTGCAAGGAAGTGGACATCAAACCCTTTCCTTGTCCTAACTAACATTAGTATGAATTCCTCCCAAGGGGTGAGGATTCTTGGTGTGGACTTCACTTTCTCCTGCCCAGAAGGTGGGGTGTCGACTGAGCCTCTCCATAATCGTACGTTTTTCGATTTGTCCTTGATTAATTCAAAAATTAGATCAAGTTTTGGTCTGTTCACACCAGTATACCTGAAGCAGTTTTTATGGCATGTTGCTTGATCAATAAACAATTTCCTTCTTTGAGTCTTCACGTCTGTTTTGCTTTCTTGATCATCTGACTTATCCTGGTCAACTGGCTCTTTCTTAATCTTAGGTGGGGGATCCTCTGGCTCTTCTTCAATACCTATATTTTCTTGTATTGGCGGCTGAGCACTACTTTGATCTAATCGGCGTTTCTTTGCCTTTGAAGGAAAAGGAGCCCTTTCCTTTGGAGGTGCCCTTCTCTTCACTTTTTTAGGATCGTCGTATCCTTTCATATACAGTGTCGGGTTTGGGCATAGTTTTGATCTATAACCAGGTTTAAAATGGTTAGAACACACCTTCGTTGAAAGTTTAACCTTGAAATCGCGTCGATTAATCAGCTTTTCCCACTTGCTGGCATCTTGAACGTTTGCTGGGGAGTGAAACCGAAGTACACCAACATGAGGCTTGACAACTTGCTTTTCTGGATATCTCCGGTCGTTTGAACAACCAAACACGGCACAGTGATCTCCTTTAGGCATTACTTACACACAAATAGCAACAATTTCTAGTATACCTATGAGGTTAAAAGTACTTTTCGCTTCTAAACGCGGGATATATGAATATTTATATATTTTGCAGTATTAGAGAAAGTTTGTTTGCCCCCTAGCGATCCCAGAATGCATTGCAAAAGCGCGCGTGGACTGGGGAGCGGCAACATACCCATTGGACTGGATTGAATTAAACCACCGAACAGTTGATATTTGTTTCAATGAAATCCTATGAAATAGTTCCAGTAATAAATGTATCGCCGACCATCGGCGACAACTTTAATTACATATCTCGGCGTTTACTTACGGTTTTTATTGCCTAATGTCATTGTCTTCTCCATATCATCTGCATTATTAACAACATAAGCAGACAAATCTTTGACATATACTCCAATATCCGGCCTCTCTTTAACCTGTTGAAACAAAGAGGTTTTGACTATCAGATAATGGATATTTCGCTTATAAAAATGTTACGGGATTTCTTTTTTTTAATGCGCGAGGGCCTAGTAACAACGGGATCTTCGAATACTGCTGATGATTTCAGTAGATGCCACGAAACACGTTTCTAGTTTTTACTACTGTACATCACACTGACATGCAGTTGGAGCAGGGAAATTGCTTCCAGGCCAAGACCAACAAAAAACTAAAATATAAACTAATTATAGAGTGCAAAACAGAACATGTAGTAATGATATATGGTGATTATTGCGGGTGGAGGTAACTATCGTGAAATGATGTGATATGATAAATTAATGACTACAAGTACAAAGGAGGGCAAATTTAGTTTGCAGAGGGGTAGCCTATTCACTACGATTAGAAACAGAATAAAAAAAGTTCATGTCTTCCTACAGCTACTGTATAGAAATCGGGATAGATGTACTGAAAAAGGAAAGGGCAGCGCTTTCCCTCTCTTTCATCAGTAAATTTGTTCCTCTGACCAGAAAGAGTGTAAGAGTAAAGGCCCGTTTACACGGGCGATTTTTGCTGCGATTTTTCTCTTCTTAGCGTATGTTATCGAGTAGGCTCACTTGCACAAAATTCTTGGACCAAATATGTCGTCAGTTATCCATTCTTTCACATCGCTCAACACGGGAAAAATCGCATCGAAAATCACCTGCGTAAATGGCCCTTAATGATTCGCCTGCAAGACAATTGTCACTGTTCAAAAACACACACTTAGAATCAGTGACTCCCTCTCAGATTATGCTGGATCCATTCCGGAATATCCCTGATGGGAAGTTTGACTGTCTTAAGAAGGAGGACATTGGGATTTGCGGTGTTGCGGTATCGGCCTATTTTTTAAGAGGTATTGCGGTGAAAAAAATTGTAGGTTGCGGTGCTGCGGTGAACATAAAGCCTGCGTTGTGCGGTATATTATTTCTCCAGGCTGCAGTTTGCGGGGAAAACATCTAAAATGGTGGTGTTACGTGTTGTCAAGTTTGCGGTATCGATATTTTCCATAAATAGGTTTTTATAGCTACGTCAAGCTACTATGCGGTGATGCGGTGTTTTCGAAATTTTTGTGCGGTATTACGGTATTGACACTCTCCCAATATGTCCACCTCCTTAAAGTCTGAAATATCTGATTTCTCATATTGAACCAAGTTGAAATTCAAACAACTTAAAAGTAGCCAACTGAGTAACACGGTTGAGCCAGTGCAAATGTGACCGGGTTGCGCTTCCCCTAAATTATGACACTATCAACACCAACAGGAAGCCTAAACATTGTGCAAAATCAGTATATTCAACAAAAAAACTTCTTCCACTAATAGATTACCTCTAGTTGTGCATTTTGATCTTTCCCAAGTAAATCACGCACAGTTTCATTATATATTTCTAAATATGAAACTCGCACAAGAAACCTTAAATACAAGAAGGATATGAGTATAACTACTATAAATGATAGAGTTGTTGGATTTAGTTTGGGAAATGTGTGCAGTCTAAGTAATTCGACTACAGTGGAACCCCGCCTTACGGCCACCCCGTTAATACGGCCATGTTATTTCGTCCCGTTGGTGACCGTATTGACCGGATTCCACTGTATAATCTTGCTACTATAGCAGCTGCCATGGTCAGAAGATATTTGTTGGAAGGCATTACACACATGCACTGTAAAACCCTATTAAAGGCCATTTTCCACTACGCCGTTTTACCCGCGCGGGCGGAGCGCCCAGTTTTGAAGATGCTCTCTTGTTGCCCGTGGGAGGAAAGTTAGAAGTAAGTGAACGTTCTCCGCGTGGACGGGAGATCTAGAGCGGACAATCGACAATACAGCATGTTCAATACTGTGCGCTCCGCCCGCGCGGCGAAAACGGCCGTAGTGGAAAATGGCCTTTAGAGACTGGAGTATTTCTACTGTGAAATACTTTCGATCTCTTAAGATGGCCTGTCTTCCATCCTCCAGGCTCAACAGTGGGTCCATTACAATACTACACTCTCCGTTAAACAGTGTTCTGAAACATGAACTACATTTTTACCTAACATCACCAGCCATTTTTGCAATATGCCCAAAGATGTGAGCAAATGAGTTGGGCGTGATTCCTCGCAGTTCCGGCGCAGTCCGTACACCTTCCATCGTGAAAGTCTTACCCGTACCAGTTTGACCGTATGCAAATATTGTTCCTAACAATCATAGGTAAAACAAATAGCAAAAGAACTCAAAGAATGCATACCTCCGCCAATGATACCGCTAATTATTTTTCATAAATTGAATATTTCAGCTAGCATAAGAATACTTCCACTAATTATACAATTTATTTGCATTTTGCAATCATTCACTGCCTTGCAACATAAAAGCTTTACTTCAATAGAGAGTCTGATCCATAGCTCATCCAATTTTCAGCTGAAATCTACCACAATTTATCAGTTCGCACATGCCCATCGCGTTGGTAAACTTTCGTCAAAATCCATACAATTCCTGAGTTAGTAAGATATTTTGCTAACAGACAAACAGAGGTAAAAACATTTGCACCTGGTGTGGGTGAGAAAAGCGATGAGATTGATAGATAGATGAGAATTAATACTTAAAACTCGCAGCCTGGTAATAATCTGCGGCTGAATAACGTTGCAGCTTGAAATGACATGCACTATTGAATGCGCTACAGTTTAAACTACTTGAATTCCTGTTTTGAACATGTCAAAATTGGCATAAAAAGCCTTGTATAACTACTGATGTAGTTATGCTCGTTAAGCAATATTATTTACTCTGGTAATTTAAACAGTTGCATCTTGCTCAATAAGTGCTCTATATCAAAATATAATTTAGTCATCTCTGAATACAATGATCTTCATTTCAGTGCAATAGCTTCTATAGCTTTTACATCGCATGAAATCAAACAGTGTGTCCAGTTTTTTTGGGACCGTGCATCAGTATCATAAAACTATACTAACATGAGTTTAGATTGAAATATCATTTGCTGTTCATAAGTCTAGTTTCGACTTTTGTAAAGGGTTTCACATCTTAATATACATGCAGAGAGAGACAAAAACGTCTGAAACAAGCCAACAAATGGTTGTAATGTCTTGGATATTTTTATGGTAACCATTGCATATTTAAAAGATAGTTTGGAGTCTGATTTATGGCTGCTAATATACAGTTGAGAGCAGTGGGTCTCACCATTATATCCTTCCAGGACACTTTCGACAATGGGCCTAGCAGCATCATTATAGACATCCATCTGTTTGCATCCAGGTGCAAAAACTCTATCAAAAGAGAAGCTCTTCTTGCTAGGTTCTCCTGGTCTTCCACTTTCATTGTTTATATTTAGCATGCCAGATCTTTCATCAACATTAACCACTGCCTTACAGCCACTTGCTGTTTCTTTAGAACTCAATGGACGACAACGTACCACAACCCTTACATTGTCATTCTCACCCTGAAATATGCACAGGTATAGCATATTAAGTAGGTTTACTGTAAAATTGCACAAGGAATAAGCTCAACAGAGCAACACCAGCAACAAATAAGCCAAGTGTATTTACACTTGGGCCACTTTGTTTGACGAAAAGTCTAACAATTGTTGATTGGCAATTTGCCTGTGAGTACAAAGTTGTGAAGAAAAACGTTTCTATTGTTCATGAGAAGAAGTTTGCCAAAGTAGTACCAGTAATCTGGATTCAAACAGGGTTGGTTTCATATAGGTTTCATTCAATTTACCTGATAGCTATACACTAAAGACACTATAAATCATGATAAAGTATCCAGCTACTTTTTAAAGAGCTTGGGTATGAGGCTGATGCAGAAACTATAGAGTAATCAGCGCGGAACTACGTTATAAATCTCTTGATAGTCTGAATTTACTACCATAGGTGATTACAGAGAGTAGCCTCAGTTTATTCCAGAACTGTATAAAAATCCTAGTCAATACTATAGTACTAGTATTTTGAGAAACATCCTTGGTCCAAGAGTCATTATCACTCCATAATCATAACAGCTACGTAGTATACATCTTGTTACAACAAGGGGCAAACTCTCTATCTAATCATAACAAAGGCAAAAAGTTGCAAAAGCCCAAAAACAGACAAATTTTAGGATATAATGCAGTTAGCCAAAAATTGAGGAAGCTCTGCCCCAGTGTCAAGCAATAAGCAAGGTAGAAAATTGGGAAAACATGGAAAATTGTCGCAATGCCATGATCCATGCGCATTGTCACATAGCATTACAGCTGGCTGAAAATGCCCTCTGATTTGATGGTGAACTTTTGGATTCTGTGAGTAGCACGGCTGCAAGCAAATGCACTTTTTCCAACTGGGCCACCTCAATATTGCATGTTTATTGAAAATACCAAAACAATACCAGGACTAGTGCAGTTTAGCAGACACATTACACTAACGCACATCCAAGAAATATTTTACATTAAGAATGCTGAGCTCGCAACCCCACTCTAGCCATAGCCTGGTGTCTGCTAAACTGAACTCCAGCTATAATATCAGCACACAAAATTTTCTTCCAGACTTCATTCTAGTCGAACTCTATGCTACTAGCATTTCACCTACAATCACTCAAACAGTGTACGGTGCACTGCAAGGATATTGTACACAATGTGGACTGTCTGTGACTGTGAGATGTCTTTCATTGGACATAAATTTGTCTTAAAAATACATTAGATACATAATTTTTAAAATGATACAATATATGACAGTTACTACTTCAAAATTCACGACAAACTTTCTACTTACTGCTTCAGGCATCGTTAGGTATTGTTTTCATCCACCTACATAACTTACAATTATCAATAATTTCTAAAATCAATTTTAAAAATTATTTATTTTAGTTTCCCTTGTTACCAGGCTACATCAAAGTTGTCAACAATACGAGCGCGCATGACCCTGACCGATACTGTTGTTGATTGGCATTCAGCGAGCCAGCAAGCGACGTTTTTGACAAGACCGAACGGCATGTGACACGTCCAAAGGACTGGGCAAGCACGGTGATTGGTTCTATAACTTCTATTATCAGTGCGATAACTAACGATAAATTGCCTACAACTGGGTGTTTTTCATAATCCTACAATCAGGTATTTCGCTATTTGAGACAAAATCTTTTATGCTGGGCGGGGTATAAAAACTTCTTTTTGATGACCCTAGAAGAAAGTCTGCTCTGATCCAAACTTCTAAAGAAAATTATTTTCTTCTCTCCGCCATCTTTATCCTATAATATATATTTTTTTAAAAAAACCCAGAAAGGTTTTTGCCGTCTACAATTTACGTAAGAAAGGCTATACTAGAGAATATGGAGGTCAAAGAACATCTGTTCACGAGAGAAACATAGGAGAGACTGTGCAAATTGCATGCGAAAAGCGAGCATTGATTTTGCTATATTAAACAGCAGTGAGATGATACGCTATACCAAACTGACAAAGACGTACAATGTGTCTTTCTAAATGAAAGCTTAATATTATATACAGTTCATAAATATGGATCAACCTCGGCCGATGCTCGGGACGACCAACAGCGTGTGCTAACACTTATATGCAGAGGGTCCGTCTAGATCTTTCTACACTGGTTTAGAAATACTCTCGCTATAAAGCCGGAGTTTTTTCGATGATGCTTTTCGTCTTGACACGAACGTATAAATGAGATAAGCTTCACCGCACTATTCTTCTTTTCTCTGAAACTGCTGTATACTGGCACCACCAAATTCCATCTCTGCACACTTCAGTTCTCTCCACGTAGTTTCTTCACAGCTGAGTTTGCGGTAGATATACCACCCTAAATTCATCATAGGAGTTCTGTCACGATAAGTTCATCATGGGCGATCCTACACGCTAGTACTTCTTTCTCCATGTGATTGGGTTGTTGGAGTACTTCCACTTTTCGTCGACATTTCTTCCACAATAGTAAGAATTGAATTCATCTTCTCCTCAAGTAGTTTCAGTCTATTGTTCATGTGATAAATAGTTGATTCCAGTTTCCCGTAGCTCGTTTCGCTCTCCTTTCCTTGTACTTCTTCATGGTACTCGCAGTCTAGAGAATGACATATTTTATTTGCATCTTCTGATTCACTGCTATCACCATTGTCGTTGCATGAAGTATTTTCACCGTGTTGACAACGTGAATTACTTTGCTGAAAACTAGTCTCTGTACAAGCGTCATCATTAACTGTTTCACTTATTTCACTAAAATGGGATTCTCCACGTGATATGCCATTTATATCTTCTTCTTTGCCGCTCTCAATGATGTTAGCAAACCTCCAGAGACTCTGAACATCGTCATTAGAGTTACACGTTGGACTCAAAACGCACAATGGAACAGACACCAAAGTTTCGTCTATCCCTCCTGCCTTATTCTTTTTTTTTGAGGCCACTTTCTTTTCGTGCGCATTGATATTACAATTTCGTTTTGATTTCTGGCGTCCTAACCACGTGGTAAAGAAAGTTAAACTGCGATGTTCTGCAAAATTTTCTTCAACTTTTATTGCGTCCCAAGAACTAAGGATCTACAAAAAACATTATTTTGAACATAAGGGTAACCCAAAGTTTCACTGCTTTCTTTGAGACAACAAATCATGCGCAGAGCTCAATCGAGAGCGGCATTAAACAAGAAAATAGATGGTACTAAAAACAGTTGAACGCTATGACTTATTACACCATCCTGATAGTCAGCATGTTGACAATATAGTGTACGGAATCAACGTAAATGCACTGCATTGCATTGACGTCAAAGCTGAATAATCAGGTCAACGTACAGCTGTATTCGGCGATACCTGGCTAGTAAGAACTGTTTTTTTAAAAATAGTTCTCATTTTCTTCTTGAGAATTTTGTTAAACTCCGGAAACATACGCAGAACCTCTTTGAGATCATCTACGTCCAAGATATGAATATCAACACAGCAACAACAGCGCAGCGTCACAGCTGATTTCTGAACTCTGCTGTTTGTTGTTATGCATAGGTTACCAAACGCGTCACCTTCACCTAGTAGAGAAAAAGTGTGCATTGTGAAGTCTTCCTTGCAATGGATACGCGTGTGTACATGTAACTTCTCACCTATCGTTCCAACAACGGCTTTGTTCCGGCAGACATCCAGTCTACCTCGGTTAATGAAATACATGGCATTCACAATGGATCCTTGTCGTACAATGATGTTATTAGGAAGATGATGAAGTCGAACCATGCGTGTAGCCAAACTCCACAGCAAACTGTCCTCAGCGCTCTCAAACAATGGACAGTTCTTGATCACACTGAAGTGCAAATAACAACTGATCTCTTCTTGAAGACTCTTTGGAAATTGCTTCATTACCTACAAGTGTTGTGTGGAAGATTTTATAAAGTACATACGATAAAATCTTTGGCTCCACGTAACAATTTCAATACTGCTGTTATTTAATGATGATCAACGAACACGGTGCATCATCGGGAAAATACATTTCTAAGAAAGTGAAACACACGGCTTTCATCATAAGCAGATATTAGTGTCTTCTGGATTCTACATGTGCAAGAAGTTTGGATAAGATTTTCTAGTCATCGTTATGTGTTTACCTTTATTGTCGAAACTCCTTTAGTTTGCGTCCACATGTGTCGCGCATAGTCCTTAACCTTACGTGCAAGAGGTCCTTTAACTTTATGAAATCCAAGAAAATACTTCACAGATTGCATTCGTTCTCGGAACTTGAATGTTCCAGAGTAATGACCATAGATGATCGCTGATACGTTGCCAAACACAGCGGCAAAGAGCAATGCTATGACCAAGAAGATTTGTTGTTTAAATAAAACAGATAAGTTAGGCGTGATGGTATATGATTGTGTTCCTTCGTACTCTGTATCTTACGGCGGATTTCCATTCGGTGCAAAATGTCGCCCGATCGACATTTTGTTTTATCGCGCGATCGACATTTGCATTATCAGCTCTCAAGCGGAACGCATATCATTGGATCTGGTTCACAGCACACATTTCAGTAGAAAGCGATCGCAAAATGCCGATTGCGCGACGATTTGCACTGAATGGAAATCCGCCTTTCTTGTGTTTTATTGTAACAACCAGAGCGAAGACTCAAGAAAGAGGTTGGCCATGTGATAGCAAAAAACATTTCATGCAACTCACCGCCAATCAACATACTGACAATTGTAAAGAGCTTTTCAAAATCTGTATTTGCCGAGACATTACCAAAGCCAACGCTGGTTAAGCATGTTAATGTGAAGTACAGTGAAGTCAAGTAGCGAGCTCTGAGAGATGGTCCGTATAAGCCAGCAGTCTTATTAAATGGTTCTTCATTTGTTTCTGCCAGCTCTGTCAGCCATGAGCGAGGAACTTCCCTTCTGTTCTCGCTTAAGCCAATGGCGTACCAAATACAGGCAAGCCAATGAGCGACCAGCGTGAATGCAAACACCATTAAGAACAACAACGAAACACTTTTTTCATAATTCTGGTCCAGTCTTCGTGCAGCTTGGAACAAGCGCAACAAACGAACTGTCTTTAGGAGGCTCAGCGCAGTTGTACTGCCCTAAACACGAAAAAAATAACAGTTCCCTAATCGGGCGAACGAGGCTTTCCATCGAAAAGTCAACTGCTCTTCAATTTGTTTCCGTTCTTGCATTTGAAACAACTGCTAGTCTGTCTGAATTATTACTAGTTTATAGTAAACGTTTTTTTAAGGTATTTACTTTTGGGAAAAAACTAACAATTGTATATTGATAATTTATGATGAAGTCATGAAGATTCAAAATTTCGTGCACGTAAAATCATTTTTGAATTTTGTCATCTTGTTTCCGAAACTTTCTTGCCAACGAAATAAAAAACGCTGGTAGAAACGATTGATTATTACTCAAAACCAAATTGGAAGAATCAAGATCGAGTCATCACTAAGTTTTATGTTGATTACTTTCGCTGTGAATTGTTACCTCTAACGCGGGTACAGCAATTAAATCCCATGGTACAGCTGCCACAAGATCAACAATGAAGTAAGATCTTAAATATCGCACAGCAATCTTCCTAGGATCTGTGACAAGAGTGTCAGTTTTTCCGATGAATGTCGTACGAAAGTTCACAATAATGTCACAAAAGAAAAAGATGTCCACGCAAAGATCTACAAACACTATAGCTGCGTATCCTCCTTGACTGCTACGATGGAGTAAACTTATCCCGTTTGACACATCTGCGTGGGGGAAAATAGAGTAATTAGATTTAAAACTGTTTTGCCGTATAATAGCTTTACTCCTGAACCGAATTACCCTAAATAACATACAGGGTTAACTAGTAGGGAGACTTATCCTGTTGCATCTTTTCAAAAAATTGTTTTGCTTTTTTTTGTTTCGGCCAGCAGCGTGATATGAGAGGAGTATCTTGGTTAATTCGTGCATTTTTATGCATATGATTTGAGTATCCAACAATGTGATGTTGTCCTGAACAAGATGATTTACGCATGCTAGCTCTGAAAGTACCTCATGAAATAAGCAGAGTTTTACGAAAGTTTTTGGCTAAGAATTGGATGAGATATGAACTAACCGTTTATTTTCCAAGTCTTGATGCAAGCCAACAGGGTACTAGTAAATCGTAATGTGTAAAGTGCAATCTAAGCATTTGATTTTTTGGAGAAGAAAGGACGGATCTGACTAAATATTATCCGATACAAGATGGGTATGTTAGCATTTTAGACATACATCTTTTCAGCTGGATTTTTCAATTCATTCAAATCACAAATTTCTTTCATACGGTAGAAGATGTTAATATTTTCAATATAACATGCGCAATTAACATAATCATCAATTGCATTGTAGCTAGTACTGACAAACGTTTATGTTTATTATTAGTGGATGATATTGAGTGACCAAGCAAGATTGCGATGCCCTGTTGTGTTAAGGTCGATAAACGGCAACCATCTCGTTATTATTTACCACAGATGAACGAATTCAAAGGTGGAAAAATGAAAGTAAAAACATTTTAATGATAAGACGAAATGTACTACTTTAGTATTATTACAAAATTTCGGACTGCGAGGAAAGTAAGCAAAACAAGCATGCATTATATAAGCTTGCATTAAGTAGTAGCGCAGGTATCGTGTAGATGAAATCAGAGATTCTGGGAAATACAGACACCATATTTACTCGAATAAGCACCGTTAACTAGGAATATTATACATGTATGTCAGGGTTCCAAATGAGGTTTTTTTTGTTCATGTGGTTTGTCAATGGTGACCTACTTTTTGATATTTTTGCCTAATATAATATTTAAAGTTAATCCAACCTCATTTAAGAACCTAGTTTATACATAGCTGCTGGCCTACTTTGAGGAATTAAACCATAATTAAACAACAAAATTGCCTACTTTTGAGATTTTCTCAAAATGGGGTTTCCAGTCTTAAGAAGGCACATTTGGAACAGTGTGTACGTAGCTATCTACGACAGTGGAAGGCACGACACTTACGTAGAAGTTTATGTCCTTTAAAACTTTGTAGTTTTTTAAAACACAAGAACAAATACACACAAAATTAGTTAAATTTCAAAATTCTAAGCAATTATTCTTCTTGCGGTTGGTTTGTTACAATTAAAACTTATCCGTGTGTGTCAAGAACGCGAAACTGGAAAGGAATCTCCATGTAGGAACATGTTCGTAACAAAAATGTTTTTGAATAAATGTGTGATGTGAAAAGAATTGGGCAACGAATAGTGTGCTTCAAAATATACATATCGCCCCACAATGCACAAACTACTAAGTTGCCTATAGTGCTTCTCTGGATAGCATAGCTAAAGTTATGCAAAATGCCTTGATGAAGCAGCCAATGAGTAAAAAACATATCCAATATTAAAAAAATAGTCATATTCGTTTAAAATTAGTTTCAACTTTGGTGGTGTAAACACTCCCTACTGCACAACATGCCAAAACGAGAGAAACGTCGATGTCGGATTTATCGACTGTGTTTCTAAAGTTTATGAATAAGCTTGATCATGGTCATGAAGTTTTGTAAGTAGAACTGTTTGCTAGCTCTCTTGTTAATTTCAAGAACTGTAGATGTGTTGTCACCGATTCGTTATACAGATGTTTTCTTTCTAAAAATTGCGTTTCGAAGGATTACCTTTCCAGGAGAAACAGAGACAATTAGATAATTTCTGAGTTGAGTCATATGACAGTACAACTTTAAAGTAATCTCCAAGAAACGTGACAAGGTCGACAGTTATGTCAGAAGGGCATTTACGCTCGTAATGACGGGCTGGTTGAGGTACTTGTTGGCTGCACAAAATAACGCGTAGCAATTAAGTGTGTACTCACTAGACGAACTCGAACGCCCTTTTACCACTGAAGGTCCGTCTTCACGGGCAATAAGGCCCGTTTAAATTACGCTTTTTTGGGAAAGGCACTCTTAAAATTTGGCACGTGGTCCCTTTTTGAGGCCCGTTCACACCACGAATTTCGACGGGCCCGTCCTGATCATTTTTTGTTTTGTGGCACTGCTACTCATGAATAAGGTCCGCTTTAATATTGTTAAAACGAATCAATTTCAGCGGTTTTTAAAGATAATTTTATTTATGTTATTTTTGCGGGATTTTTGAAGCTTCGTGTACACAACACAATACCTTGACTTTGTATTTTGAAACAGTGATGTACGAACAATTGTTGTATTGGTTTGTGAAAAATCGACAAAATTTTGCGGTAGTCGACTACAAGATTCTATTAAAGCTGCACTTTTTCAACAGGTGAAGTTTTGCCAATTAAAACGTAAACACAAAAGCAGTGACGTAGCGGACTAAGGTCCACTGAAGTAAATATATCTGGAACAATGATAACTCAGGGGGAGAAACTAAGGTTTGGTTGGAGCAACTGCTAAGGGCACCCAACCTGCAAGGGGCCACTAATGAACCTATGATGACGTAATGACATGCAACATTTAAATGAATTGCAAGAAAATGATTTTCTAAGATATCCACAAGATTTCAGCCAAACAGGCTCTGTAACCTGCGGCGGTCCTATGCCTTGAAATAAGAAGGAAGGAGCGAGAGGTGGAGCCCCCGAGCGAAAATCTCCTTAGGGTCCCCACTAGCTCTGTTACGCCACTGCACAAAAGAGAAATTTAATTCACAGCTTTTAATTGCTATATTCCATCTCAAAGAACATGGATGCATCCACGGTCGCTTTTGTTGCTTCGTCTGACCACGTTTTTTGTTTGTTTTAGACACCATGTTTTCGTTTTGCAAAAATTACGCATGCGTAAATTATTAGTAGGAACGCGTGTCACTTTTTACGCGAGCCGAGACTACCTCTTAGGTACGATTTTAATTTTTTCGCGCCGAAAAATGTGATAGAGTGGATAACCGGCGAATACACTTTATTTAGACAACATTTTATTGATCCAACAATTCATGCAAATGCACCATATGCATCGCACTCGTCAGTCAATCTACTCAACCACATACGCTAAGATAAGGTAGGTAATATATGATCTGTTACAGTACTTCAGAGATGATAATGAGTTTGATCTATATCTCTTGTCACAAAGGACCCCGATGACCCACGATGCAGTGTGACCATTGAGCATTTTATACATTGATACTGACTTGGGTACCCGGCCGCCTATTTTCAAGAGTATCCCAAGAAACGTGTTAACAAGATCAATTCAATGAGTGTAGGAAACTGAAGTACTTGCAACTTGTCTCTTAGCGACCGGCGTCTCACATAGGGAAACTAATCAAAGTAAGCCTGCACAAAATTTTTATATATAGATTCTAAAGTGTGCATTAGAACAAAGGACTTTATAAGAAAAGATAAGAAAAATCGCGTAAAAAAATTGCCTGTGTAAACGGGTCGTGAATTGCCTCTCCAGAGTACCCCAATTCAGACGTATGGGGTATATCTAGTCTAGGTAGTAGATGAAGTATTCCGTTTAGTAGACTGGAACGCCTTTGCTTTAAACATGGAAGATATAAGCCACACAGCTAAGACATAAGTTTCGATCAGCATATTCCATTATATCTTGATTTATGCAAGTGATATTAAATTGCTGAATTGAAACGTAGTTTCTACCTGCAGTTAATGTATTGCTCTAAAACTAAAACTAAATGCTTTTATTTTAACACCCGAGTGTGAACTTTCAATAATATAAACTGATGAATCGTTTTCTTGCCACTAGTTATTTTCCTAGATGTTTGCGAGTGACATTTCAAATCGCGCGTTCTAGTTTTGAATTGTACTATAAACAAAATGAGTTTATGGACCAGTCATTTAGCCCTCGGATGAGTCGTCTAGTGTTTCATGCCCTGGCAAGTTCAACAAGTTACAAAGGCAGTTAAACGAACTGAATATTGTCGTTAAATGAAAAGACAAAATGTTAATTTGAAAACTCGATAATTTCATGACGACGTTGAATATAAAAATCTTTCAATTATCCCAAAAGAGAAAGGTGCGAACAATAAGAGAATAAATGTAGCAGATTGCGACGACATGGCCTTGAGTGAATGCAGGCATCAAGACGTGTCGTGCAAACATAAATACGCTGTAGGGTAAACCGTAACGACAATGCAGATAGATGCTAATTAATAAAGGCAACTTACTTGCTACTTTCTCATCCCCCAGGACAAACGCGACAACAAAAGGGACCTCAATGGCGGTGTAGAGCACTAGCAACAAAACAAACCAGTCCCATATAATCTTGAACAATCCGTAGTGAAATATAATTCCTTTCATTTTTATGTTGTTTTCCCCGTACGGTTCACCACACAGCCGTTTTTGTTTGTGTTGCCAAGCTTTCAATTTTCTGGGGATCTAAGCATAACAAATACGAAGTACATATTTTTTAATTCTCAATATTTCCTTCACGGAAAGGTGTGATTGCTGACGGCAATCTTGCTTATCGACAAACTGTGCATTGTGTCAGGTGACATTTGGCAGCAAGTCGATCTGATAGCTAGTATTTAATCAATTTTAAACTGGATACTCCATTAAGATCACGCACTTTTCGTAAAAACTGAATAGTTTATAAACTCGGGAGCCAAATTTGTTGATCATTCTAATTATACCTTCAGTCAAATTTTTTGCTTAAAACAGAATCACGGTGGCACAACCACACTTGCGCTGGCGCTTGTTGTGCTTCAGCAGAATGCAAGCTAACATATGGCCCCACTCAGAAAAACACTGCTTGCTTGAATAGTGCTGTTGACAGATAGGTTATCCTCTAACAATCTTGTATTACAGTCTTCTGTAAAATGGGGAACGCTTCAATGCTGTTGCTACATTACAATTATCAAAGAATGCGCAATTTAGTGAGGCGCAGATCAATTACCTCAAAAAGAAGACGACACCATTTCTCACTCTTCAACGTATGAAACTAAATATATTATGTATCTTCAATATTCAAACCAGAATGTTTCTCACTACAATTGCTGGCGTCTGCGACACTTTTAGCACAACTTACAAAATATGTCTTGAGTATAGACTGTGCATCGGCATCAAAGTGTAACGCCGCGGCCTTATTGAGTTGCTTCAAGTAACAAGCTGGATGCCTGGTTAATGTTCAAAACTGAAAGAAAGCAAACTTCACGAAATGTGCCGGTCTTGACCAAAATTTAAGGCATCAAGAGTTTTAATGAAACTCTTCAAGAGTTTTATAGATCGGTGGCATTGCTATGCACCATAAATAAATACACTTACTCAAACGAAAGAAGCGTTTCCATGCCCGATAAAAGATGAAGTATTGATTATCCAAAGCTGGTGATCTTGATCGCCAATTTAGATTTGTAAAAACGACTGCCAGGTTGTTAAAATAATTTACTCTCTCAAAAGGTCCACGAGTTGCAACAAAATATAAGCATATGTTATAAAATCATTATGGTCATATTGTTGACTTAGTAGTTGTCAGTAAAATGCAAATTTGTAGCATTCAAATGCTTGAACTATCTGCGTGGGTAGTGTGAACTGCTCGAAGTGTTTTTTCCAGGTGGTAGCGCACTTCTTCTGCATGTGTCTTTCGCACGCTTCACCCACTGGTGATAATCAGCAACTAAAACGTGCGCGACAGAGTTCTTACTACGTCGATCATGTAAACGTGAATATATGCGTATATATATTTTATATGTTAGCTCCAGGTGCTAACTCCAGGTCCGTAACTGAATGGAGCGTTTTGATTGGATGATGACAGGTCCGTATCACACGATACGGACCGCTCG
>JAODVM010442825.1:0-23331 GCA_025400095.1 Phenganax marumi
CGAGACAGATGATATTGGCATTAGGTTCACGTATCATTAAATTGTTGTGATTTGATCATAAATAGATGTTGAATATATACATTGCCAGAGTACAATTCGCCGTCAAGAGTTGCAAGAATAGTTTGGGCTTCCCTGACATGTGACAAAAGAGAATCTTCTATATTTTCCAAATTATTGCCAAATCTCGTCAGTCTACTTTGTAGCGAACGTAATCAATGTTGATGTTGCCATTTGTGTCTTCTATATTACGAAGCACATCAGTTAGAATCTCCTTAACATTCACTTGAATTAAATGAAATGGCGAGTTTTGCTGGCTTTCATGAGAAAGAGACATTTTAGTAATATTATTAACAACTTAAAGTAAGCCAGCAGCAAAAGTCAAAAAATCCTATAAATATTTGCAGGACTGAAGTGTACTAGCCAATGTCATTTTTTGCTATTATGGTCAACTGCTGACCCGATAGCATAAACCCTGCCGGCTCAAACCGATGGCAGGAAGTTTACGAACAAATCGTATATGATAGACGAGCGAACGACAGAGTGTACAAGCTAACACAAACAAACAACAGGAAAACACGAACGAATGGCATGAAGTGGACAAACCAATGTCGTTTTTGTCCCAAATGCCCCTCCATAATATATAACTACAAAATAACTTTCAGGAGGCATATAATAAAAGTAGCGGCATTAAATTGTCCTGTGTTTGTTTTATCCGTAAAATATCACTTAAAATGTCATCGATGGATTTGATGCGTGATTTGAATCTGGATGCAGATCGTACACACTCCGCCATTTTTAAGTTTGTAATTTGTCATAAACATGTTGTGCTAGTCCTCTCCAGTACGTTCAACTTGGTGACGTCACAACAAAGCAAAGCGTGAAAAGAGGACTAGGGACTAGTCTGTCTTCAAAGATTGGAATTTTCTCTGGTGCTAGAGGGTAATCATTATGTTGATTATGTAGGTGTTCTGGATAGTCTAGATCTACTTTGAGTACACTTGGTATGTTGGTCCAGTTGTTTAGTTCTTCTGGTGTCATCCACTCAAATCCATGGGTTGGGTAGTTTTTGCTTCATTGCCCAACCATACAAATTGTTTCCATCTAATAGGGAATGAATGTGGAAGGCTCTCTTGGGTCATAATCACTTAAGTATTTATTATTTGCTTTAGCATATCTTTTTGTTATCATAGACACTCCACCGCATACTCCGTTTTCTATCATAAGATACATGTCTTCTTTAGACAATAGTTCTAGCTCTACTTTGGTTAATTTTAAAGCAGCGTCTCAAGCCAAACCTGGTGAAGTATAATACCACGCTGGATCTAGATTGTAGTTCTCCATACATACTTTTTGAAATTGTTCAAACACATCACTCAAAGTAGTACATCTGTTTTTAAGTAGAGATCGTGGTAATCTCTCATTGTTTTCATATGAAACGCTGTCTATACATTCTTCGCATGGAAATAGTCTTCATCGGTGATGTGCTCATCGTTGAGCTTTGAGTAGAATTCTTGTTTTGGTGGTAAACATGTCTCCGAAAGTTTGTTGAAATTATCCATGTAATCGTAAGGATAGACACCTTTCCTTGAAAGTAAATCTATGTAACCTGGAAGGTATCTCCTAAGACTCTTGAGATTTGTGGGCTCTAAATTATTCATGAGGATTGCTAAACTAGAACTCATAAATTTGACTGAATCTATAAATCATAGTTGTTTTTTTCACTTGCTTTGGCTTACCTTTTATGACACATTTATTAATAATAACTTCTTTTGTAAAACATATATTTTTCGTCATTTTTCGGAATACAGAGGATAACATCTTTAGTAGCTCCCAACGCTTTGATAAAAAAATGTGAGTCGTATCCTTCTAAATTGTGGAGCACCAATGGGATGAAGTTTGGTTTCATTATTCGAAGCTTACACTCACTATGAGCCGTGCCTCTATATTTCCCTGTGAAATGACAGTGGTCCTTTACTTTATTACCATCAAGGGGGTTTTTACAAACATAACAACACTTACCTGAGTCAAAGTCTTTTTTATTTCGTTTTGTGAAAATTATTTCCTTTGGAATCTTAAACTTGTGATAAATTTCATGAACTTCGTTTTCTAGGTTGTCCACAAACACTTGAGTAATGTCTTCGTTAGGATGACTTGCAGTATAATGAACTAACTTTGGCTTGTACATCGAGTCGTCGAAACACTTTATGTAATAACAGAATCTACTAGGTACGTGTTTTTGGTATTGCAGTGTCCCTTTACATAAATGTTTGTCCATGGACACTGTAAAACATTCGAAATCTGTGGTGATCGCAAACAGTGCTCAAGTTGTACGCTCATAATTTTTCAATCGAGCATAGGAGCCTTCTTTAGGTTGCACCGTCTTACATGGGGTGTGGAGTTTACAATACTCCTTATGTTTTAATAATAGATCTCCTCCAAAATATTGAAGGCAGTAGTCACATATATAAATCTTTCGTTTACTTTTAGTTAATTGTGGCCCGACTAACCTGCTCATATTGTTAATAACAATGTAGTGTTTGTTTTCTAGAAGTAATAATCTAATGTGTGGGTGATCATGTATATGACCCATTGGAAACACCCTGTCAGCTTCGTTGTAATCAAATAAGTTTATCTTTTTGTTGTTCCTCTTTTCAAACTTTCAACTGTCTTCAATCGGAGTAGGAAATCTTACACCGGTCCAGTCTAAAGTTTCCACTGATTTTCTTAGTTTTTCAGTGATCTCTCCACAATTCCTACAACCAGGTTTTGTAAACAGTGCTATAGAAACAGACCATTTAAAACATTGTTGGTCTGAATTATTAGGATTTATAGTTGCTTTCTTATTAGCAATCCATGTTGGAGTCTCATAATAAGATGACCTCTTCATTGGTTTATACTTCGCCATGTGAATGTCTAACTTAATGATTCTATCAAACTGCCACCCAGAACCTTTTTTCTGTTTCTGTATAAATGAAGGTAATATTTTAACCACCATTTCTTTGTAAATTTGTTCTACATCAGCCCCAATAGTGTTCTTTTATACCCAGAATGAAAGTGGTCTTCATCCTCTTCTATGATCTCATCTGCAGCTGGATCTCTTCACCATAAGACATGTTAATACGAGCTCAACTTTATTATCTATGAGTGCTTTTAGAAAATTTCTACTTTGTTTTTAATTCTTTCTCTCAGCCATGTTTCAGGATCGTAACCAGGTTCACCTTTGATTGTGTAAGTATGTAGATGCCTTTGTAGTGCTTCCTGTTGTTTTATTATTTTTGGTCTATCGTGGAACACTCTCATCACTTGGTTCTTCATTGTGTAGTAACTATCAGAAACTTTAGTTTTTATAGTGTCTGGAACGTGGTCGACCAACCATTTGTACCACTTATTGAGTTTTCTTCTTACAAAGGTCGTCGGTTTTGGTGTTGGTCTTGGTTTGGTTTTATATATTTTATTGGTTTTAATGGTTCTACATTTATATCCTTCAATGGGGTGTCTAGAATGTGTGGGGCTGAAGGTGGTGGTTGTGTCGGTCTAGGTGTTTTATACTTTGTGGGTCTTAAAGGTTCAACGGGTTCATCTAAGATAGCCCTCTTTGGTTTTGATCCTACAATGTATTCAGTCTCTTCTATCAGCTTATTATTCTTCTTTGGTTGCCCAACAGGTTTATGTTCTGATCTTTGTTTCTTTCTAAATCCATCTAATGCAGCACTAGCACGTGTATTCGGTCCAACTTGATTAACTGCATCATCCATCAAATTATAATTGTGTGGAACAAATTGTGTTTGATGACCAAAATGTTTTAACTCATCATTACTCGTAGGCAGGTTAAAGTATTCCTCCTTAGACAGTGGACCAAAGATTCTTCCAGCTAAGGTGTCTCCACCTTTTATTATCTTTTGTTTTGGTTTAATAATTGGTTGTGATTTTGATTTTGTATTATAGCTTTTAGTTCTCTCAAAGATATCATCTTTATATATAGGAAGACCACCATATTTTTTAGTTGGTTTTCTAGAGTCCATCGCCTCTATTTATATACTTTGTATTTTTTGGCTTAAAGTCATCCTCTCTACTTATTATATTGAGGAGTTTATGCAAATTAGATTGTGACATTGTAGCATCTTTACATAATTGTGGATTTTTACTTGTTTATTGAGCATTTTCTCTCTGCTATATATATGTTGAATTAATCACCTGATTCCACCAACCTATTATGCAAATGAGATGAAACTCATTAATTATTCATTAGCTATTCAACCTCCCATAAGCGCTGGGAGCGTTCAACATCAAACCTCAAAATGATGATGTCATAGCTCATTAATTATTCATGAGCTCGTTAATTATTCATGAAACAAAATGGTGCTAAAGTATATTTAGTATTAGTTGAAGCTCATTTGCATAAAAGGGAGCATGGCCTAAATCCATCAAACTCAAGAATGTTGAGTCAGGAAAAGTGACATAGCCAGAACCCGCTGTTTGCATACTACTAGCCTCTGATAAACCTCTAGAAAAATCCATAAAGACTATATTTAAGGCAACAATTTCATGAAACAAATTAAATTCTAACTGATGTTTTTATTTGAAAATATAGCGAAGCTTTAAACTATCTTGAAATGATAGAAGGTTCTACTAAACTTGGAAAAGAACTTGCTGAAGACAAAGCATTACGTCAAGATTTTAAAACAATTTTAGAATATATTACTCCTTGGATTCCATTTATAGGACATTTATAGAGTGGAATTATTGTTGGAAAACATGTTATGAAGAAAAAATTAACCCCTGAAGAAAGTAAAAACTACAAGCAAAGTAATTATGAACAAAGTGACGTTAAATAAAGCGAAAACAAACAAAACAACTTAAAAAAGCACTCCAAGCAAAAAACAGAAAAATCATTAAATAAAGAAGATACGTGTCCAAGCGACTAACAGACTCAAGCTCAAAACGAGCCTCAAACAACAAATTAAAACTAACCGCTGAAGCATCCAACAAAAGTAAATTAAGACAAAACATCCACATCTAACATAGATTCTAACACTTCATTTAATATGATTATTGTTGGAATGACATGTTGTGGAAAAACAAAATATTTATTAAATATGTTTGAAATTAAGTTTATGGGATATTTTGAGTATATTTTTCTAATTTGTCCTACTTATGAATGAAATAAAACCTGTCAAGATTGGGCTTTTGAAGGGGATGAAAATTTCATTGTCATTCAATGTGAATAAGATCAATTGGAGTCCTTCTTAAAACATATTGTAAAGTTTGCAAAAAGCACGGAAAGTTGTATTACTTTAGATGATTGTGCTGCAACTTGCCAGTATGGAATCTTTCATTTACGTGCGCCGGACAATCACATAAACATTTTTCGTGGGCGCCAAAGTATAATAATTAGAAAAATAGGTACGCAAGGCGTACGTATTTACATTGCCTAACAGTGGTGCATACCACTTGCAATGATCATGGGTTATACGTAGTAGTTAAATTATAAACCATAACAGAAACAATTGAAAGAACGTAAACAGATTTTTTTACAAATAATTACAAGTTGCTAAGTTTAGAATAATATTACACAATATGTAAGCAAGTAGATGCCAGTGAATAATTATGCATATATGTCATGAAAATGGATATCGTCCTTTTTCATTTCTGAGACGTGTTAGAACTTTACTTGCCATATACGAATCGGGATTAACGTTCTTTAGGTGCCCAACTCTGTGTCGTGGAAGTCCTAAATCTTTGTTGCCATCAATATATAATTTAGCAGCATGAGAAACCACATCACTTGATCGCATCACATTAGACAGTGCCCAATCCACAAGGGTTCTGCTTTCTAAGGTAGAATGATCTTGACCACCTTGCACCTGCGTATCCATCATGCTGTAGAAGCTTTCTACGATTGCCTCACTTCCCCCCATGGCCAAAGCGATGTCAAAAGCTGTCATGGCGACGGGTCCGACTAAACTGTACAAAATCTCATTTGTGTACAATTCACGAACAATTTCATCTTCCTCGATGTACGCTTTAAAAGGCTCATGATTTGCGTACTGAAATTCGAATAACTGACGGGTTGACATAGTGTGCAAAGGCTGCATCACAAGCTGAAACTTTACCAACACAGTTTCAAAATCAGTAGAAATTGACGTTGGCAAAGTATTATCTTTCTGAGCAGAAAGACATGATAAAAATGCTACTTTCATCTCTTTATCCCAAATAAGTGATCTAAGCCCTTTTTTCCAGTCGTGTAGAACGCTTGCGGACATTCGATGGTCAAAACGACTATCCTTGGCACCTTTGATATGTTTCAATTCACAAACTTCTTTAAAAAACGTGCAGAATTCAGGACAACCGTGTTCTTCCAGCATTCCCTCATCAATCTGAATTCTACCGCAGCTAAGCCGTTCTGCACAAAGTAATTTGGCCGTTTCTTTCACGTCAAAAAACGTTGCAGAATGAGACGCATTACTGGCACATCTCCCCAACCTAGACTCCAAAGCATCAGCCATGTCTGCTGCAAATGTACTCACATCGGAGAATGATTCTTCTACCGTGCGTTCTGTCCAGTTCGTCTTCACTATTTTCGCCGGACGTTTCGTATTTCCGAGGGAATGCTCAGTTGTTATTTCTTTTCCATCAACTTTCCACCCAATACAAAGATCGATCTTCTGATATACAGGGTGTTCTGTCACGTCTTCACTTTCTGGATCTTTGTACAGCAAATTCTAAAATACAAAGATTTAACGTGTCTATTTTTCTTTCTATTGCTTTAAATTATAAACAGTGAAATAAATGAAGACACTTTACCTCTTCATTCTCTTTCATATTTGAAAAAAAAATCTAAATTTCCAGATACGTCACAATCGCGTGACGCACAATGTAGCCAGCCTACTAATTTTTGAATCCATCCATAACACTTCCATGTGGGAATTGAGATGCTTTGTAACAGAGTCGTCACTCTGGCTATCGGCTCAAAGACATCGTGCTTTAAAAGCAAATCTGACACAAAGTCCTAGCAAGTAACAAAAATTAAAAGATCTTCAAAAGTGTGCGAGTTCACGTTCTAGCTATAGAGGAAATTTAGAAAAATTTTGCTTACAGTACCTGACCTTTAACCTTGTATTGAAGAGGAGAGTCTTTTTCATCCATTTCTTCTGATGCCTGGGTAAGAGCTTCAACGAACAAGCCGTACGAATTCACAAGGTGTTTCCACTGGACAAATGCGGAACTAGTGAAGCGTGTTTGAGAATAAACTGTAGAGACGGTCGTCTTCAGCCCAAGCTTCTTTGCGGTAGACTCCAGTATACTTCGACCTATGGAAAATCGGCAAATAAATTTCAGTCGACCTCTTGTTTATTTATTATGTATTTATACAAACTAGAACAAACCTTTTCCTCTGTTCAAAGTGTCAGCAAATGCATTTGTACGGTTTATGAAGGTTGAAAAAATCAATTTGAGTTTCCTACTTTCCCCTCTTTGACGTCGTTAACTGCTAAATCTATCCAATGTGATGGATCCCAGCCGACCTTTCTTATAAAAGTACCATCCACGTCACCATTTGCTCCAACAACTTGTCGAAAACCACTCGCCTGATAAACTCCATCAGCAGATACACCTGAATGTTGAAACAAATAGTGTTTTTTTCAAACTCGGATACTAAAAATTGTTTATTAAACGAAAAGTATGTGGTACATACCAATTAGACGGCTTAGTATTTCTCCATATGCCTTCTTGACCACATCAAAAGCCTGATTTGCAGAATCCTGCAATTTTCCTCCTTGCACACTTCCGTTTTCACTGGCACTGTACACTTCAGGAGCCGCAACAGCTAACGCTACCCTTCTCCCTGCATACATAGGGCATATTAGAACTGCTTGGTTCGAACGTTTGTTCACGGTTGCTTTATCGACAGCCATATAAAAGTGGGGTGGGAACCCAGTACTTGGAAGGCGCGTCATGATTTCGGCTTGGTTTTCTCATTAATTGCAGCCAAAAGGCATTTTACAAGATCGGGAAATAATTTCCTCGAATGGCCACACTGTCCGACTTTCCACCAACTGCGTAGGCAAAAGCCACTTGGTTTTCATAATGTAGGGCTGCTGACTTCGATTTAATAGCAGTGATGGCACATTTGAGAAGCGTTTCAGCAGCTTGATAATACTTCTTCTTTAAATTATTTTCTTCATGAATGAGCGTCAGAGCTTTAAAATGCGTTTGACCATCCGTTGCGCAGATCATGTGCTGCAATACACTGCTCTTTAACTTTCTCCAGTGATCACCTTTTCCGTCCATAGCTTGCTCCATCTTCCTTTCATCCAAAAATCGCCCAGTGCATATGCTGCTGCATGAAGAAGATAACTCATGTGCAGCTTTGGCCGGTGTAAGTATACCTGCCTTATCTCTGTGTAAAACAAAGCATGTCTCACACCTGAGTATTGCTCCATTCCCTTTTAAAAGCTTGATATCATCATCAGTTGACAAGGGATACAATGCGAGACTTTCTACACTGCTTACAAGTTCTACAATGTTTTTTATCTCTCTCCAACTTTTCATTTTTTTATAACAGTTTTCCATCTCCTTTGCAAAGGCTGTAGATGGCAATGATGAATTGAAGTGGCAGAGTCCACTTGTGCTCACTGATGCTTTGGTTTGCTTTATATTATCCACCTTTCTTGTCAATTTCTCAATCATGTTTGCAACTTTCTCCTCAAAATCTTGTCTGGTGGTTTGGAAAAAGTTTCCATATCCTTTTGTAAGAACTCTCTGGACGATGTTGGTACAGTAGGTGGACTTGGTTGCAATGGTTCCATTGGCTTTGTTATCAGCTCTTTTTGTTTGCGAGATTTATTTTCATCTTCTTGGCTTGAAAGCATTCTGATGTTGCTAGGAACTGTTACGTGGTTGATCGGATGAACTTCATTGAATTGCTTTCTAGTGTAAGAATCATAGTTTATCCCAGGCTTAGCATGTTGGCGTTTATAATGCCTTCTGATTTGGTGAAGAGTTCCACGACACAATATAGCTTTCCGTTTATCTTTCACATTTCCATCTTTTACACAGACCATACAAGCATATCTTTTCTTAGAATAACTGCGCTTATTTTTCTTAGTAGGACTGCTAGAAGATACTTTTTGCCTCTTGTGTCTTACCGCTCCAGTTACAAACAACTCTATTGACATATTGTGCGATATTTTCCTTTTGTTTTTGGGTTCATCAAGTTCAGGAGCTTCGCTTACAGCACTGTCAGCTTCTTCAGAGGAATCTTCACTACCTTTTGAGCTCTCATCACCAGCAACGTCTTCAAAGACTTCCATTGACTATCAATTTATCAATTATGTAGATTTATTTATCCATTCAAATTATTTACCAATCAAAAACATTTTAGCTATGAGCATATTTTGATTAGAATGCTTGAAGCAACAAAGGAAATTATGAGTTTAAAATATGTTTGTTACCTTAAAATATCTGTTTTTACTTTTTTTGCACTCTCCTTGCTCTCATGCCAATATGCACGATTTACGCCGCGAGGCACGTTGCCATTTTCTAAGGCATTGTACTTCATGTAATATATTTTCATGCGGACAAAATATCACAGGCGCACGAGTCGCTAAACGGTACAACTGTATAAACAATAACCTTACACAAATAATTTAAAAGTATCTTCAAAAGTGCAGAGTGCTATTATGGATGTAGCTTGATTCTTAACCAGCCTGTTACTGGCTGGCTGCTAAACAGGGACTACTGTAGATTTCAATATTTACTTACTAGTTATATTTTAATACATGGCAAATTAATGGGTTTTAACGTGCGCCGATTTCCCGACCATTTTTTGTGCGCCGAGTAGTGTGCCGTACGGCGTAGTTGTGCGCCGGACATGTGAAGGATTAAGCCCCAACATTCCATACTGGGCAACTTGATTTGTTAAACGAAGAACATCGGAACTCGTCAATCTAGCATTCTCAGCAAGACAGTTTTGAATTTCGACCATCGTCATCACACAACAATTGACTTCTATTGCAAAATCCTATTGAGAAAACATTAGTAAATTGGTTACATTCTATAATCCTTGTAAGAAAGATACGGATTTGATTTTTTATAATTATTTAGGACATGCCACAAAAAAGAAAAACAACATATTGTTGAAACATTGAAAAATAAAAAATACTCCAAATTAAAAATTTCTCTTCGATTTGCTTTTGAGTATTTTGTGAATTAAAAATGCATAATTCAAATTGAAGAATTATGTATTTTTTAACCTGTAAAATCAATAATAATATCATTCATCACTTTTAAATCAATATGAAATTTTACTTATCCTTTTCTGTAAATGCACCCAATCTCAATTTACTAATAATTTCACTACAAACTTTTTTATGATGATTTTTAGCAAATATCAAATTCTCAACTTGTTGCTGATATCACTTTTTGAAATAAAGCTGTAATTAGAGCTCCTACCCCTGTAATATGTAAAATAAGAGGATTTACAACACTCCTACCAGCCCCAATAGCTGTAAGAGCTACCCCAATGACTTGTAGAGAGTTTAATTCTCTTTACGTTTTTTATACTTTTTCTTTTCTAAAATATATTTTGGTTACAGTTGTCATAGATTTTTCTTAATTCGTCTAGTTTATCTTTACTAAGTTTATCAGAATTTTGATTCATTTATTAAAGGTAAAAGATACTTTCCTCTTCGGTAAAAATCCTCTCACAAAGTTTTTTTGGTAGAGTTTCACCCATCATCTCTTTATAAAATTGTTTTGCCATCATTAAGGAATCGCTATTCATATAAAATGCTAATAAATGTTTATAAGGTTTTGTTTTTCTTGTTCAATATCTAGGTTTAAAAGTTTCTTTTCTCTTGAGTTCTTTTTCAACTTCCAGTTCTTGTTGTTTCTCATTACTCTGGTTGTCTCCATCAATATATCTCAACATTTTAGCTCCTTTAAATTTAATATTAGCAGACAAAAATCTTCCTATCCTTCTGTTCACATCTTTTCCCAAACTTTGGTATTTTCTATCAGCTGTTCTTCTCCATTGACTGTTAATCTTATTCTTCGGAAATAGAATGGAATCTACAAAATCACCTCCTGGATATTGAAAAGACCAAAATGCACTGATGGAGGCAGCTTTTAGGACTGTATATAAAATTTACTCTATTTTTTAGTGCTTTTTGATTTTTTTAATACTTTTTGTGAATTTTTTCAAATTCATCTTTCATTTCATTTTTCTTCTTGAAGATAATTCTGGTTTCTCCAAAACACAACGAATAAAATTAATCAATCCTCACGTTTTCTCTGGAAGATTGGAATCTTAGAGAATCTCTGAAATCGTTTTATTAGCATAATCGTTGTCTTTTATATATTTTCTAAAATCTCTTATTTCTACTAATTTTATGAGTTTGTCTCCACTATATTTGAATAAAACGTTTGTGAATAATTTCCCTCGATTGTAAGGCTGTTTTTTTATAGCCCTCCTTCTATAATCAAAATTATATACTTTCTCTGTAACCACACACCTTCTACAAATGGCACAACCCTCAATAATCTTATAATCTAACCACCCACGACTACACTCCCAATATCCCAATGCCTCATATAATTATCATCATAATCATCATCGATGGAATCATTAAAATCTTCTGGTATTGTTTCTTCTAATTTTTGTTTGGGAAAAATAATAACAGTTTCTTCTACAAAAGAAACAAGTTTATCCCAAATATGTTTCTTCGATGTTTCATCCACACTTTTCCAATAGAGTAGATTTTCTTCTGCTTTTTAATGAGCTCTGTTTCATTTGGATAATTTGGTTTTAAAATTTGAATAAAAGCTTGAAATTGATAATATTGATATTTTTGACTGTTCATTCCTTTATTTAATATAAAAAAACTTTTCCGTATTTTGAAAATCAATTCCTCAAAGTTGCAGGTGGCAATATGTTAATAGATATGCCTTAAATATGGAATGAGACTCTTTTTTGTGGGTAGCCTGTTCGCAGGCTAGCCACTATGTTATACACAGTGAAAAAATTCTGTTTGTCCCATCCGCATTAATTTATTTTAACTTATTACAATGTATGACCGGAATGATACATCTGAATTGGCTGTTGTTTTGCTGCCCTACTGTTGTTCAGCAAGTTCAGCAATTGTTTGCATAAAAATTGTTCAACATTCTGTCGATTGATCAAATCATCTCCACAGGAAGTTGATAAATTTTTCAACAAATGAACTGATCAACCCTAAGTAATAAATTGATGCAACATTGTATCTACTACAAGTTTACTGTGGCAGGTCAGGGCTCGCAATAGCAGGCTGCCAATGGCCAAAAGCAGGCCACATTTGAGAGATGGCAGGCGGAAAGAATTTTGAACCGCCAAGTCAAAAATAAAATGACAGGCGAAATTCTACAGATATGTTTTCTTTCATTTGCTTACCACAACTCCTATTTTAAATTTACTTGTTTGGTACTGTAGTCAAACATACCAGGCAGCATGTTATAAAATAAAATATTGGCAGTTCAGGAATAAAAAATGGCAGGCAAATACTTACTTGGCCTGATTTACTTGGCCAGAAAAAAATTAAGATGTCAGGCCATATTTTTTTTCTATTTTGAGCCCTGTGGCAGGTGCATGTTATTTCAGCCTACTTTTCATCGAAACGTTCGGAACTTCGTTTCGAAGCTCGCAACTTTGTTGAGAAGCTGAAAAGTTCATACCAGCAATAAAATTCAGAAGCTGGTTTTAAACAAAGCCTCTGATTGGATGCTGAAGCGAGAGTAGCTAATCATATAGTTTACAGACCAGTTTCTGAATCTCATTATGAACATCTGAACTTCCCAACAAATGTGCAAACTGCAACTGCAAAACGAAGTTCAAAACATTTCAATGAAAACTGAGCTGAAATGAGTGTCGGAGCAAAACATTACAATTGGTTACTGGTTAGTCGAACCAAAACACAATAGGCACGTCATGCAATAGTGCCCATATTTTTGTATAAACCTGGGCAATGACCTAGACAATGGCAGTTACTGAATTTAGATGGACTTTCCCAACCATCTTAGTTTATTGCAGCTGTGGCAATGGAAGTGTTCCTACAATATTGAAGCCATTCCATCGCTCAAGGCTCAAGCAATGAAGCAATGATTCATTTCATTTCATCAAAAACTGTCAAAAAGTTGATACACTTCCTATAACAATAAGATCCATGATATGATTGATCTACTTGTTACTGGATGTGTAACTAGACCAAGCATATGATCTCTCTTGTTGTTACAGAAGTGTATGAACTTTTCAAGTTTCAATAGTGATCCAGTAATGTAATTTAATGCAATTCTGGTATCGCATTTGTATTTTGTTCAGTTGGTATCCTCGGTCAATTGTAAAGCCCAAGATTTGATACAAACAGACGATAAAAACAAAGTGGCACAAATTGCACAAATAAGTGCAACATTTGACATAAATTTGAAGGTAACTTTCTGATCATGGTTCTCACATGACACCTGATTTGCTGGCATATGGCTGCATGGCATCTTATCATTGCTAGCGCTCATGCTCAGACTAGCCCCATGATGCTTCGTATTTCCCTAGTAATCATATACAAAAGAAGTGACTGTCTGAGTAGGCTACCCACAAGTACTCTATGCGTACCTATTTTTTACTATTGTGGGATTTTTACATAAAATGCTGAGTCAGCATTTTTTCATAATAGTAATGTATACTTTAGCACCATATTGGATTGGATGGCATCATAGCTCATCATTTTTATAAGCTGGGGGAGTGGGTCTATTTGCATAAGTTTTTGTAATAGTAATCTCTAGCAATTTCTGGCTGACTTTTGACCACCCCCCTCAAAAGGGGCAGAAACTCGCAATTCACATCTACTTCATTTTAGCTTTATAAATAATCTATCTGAGCAAAGGATTTGTCTTATCCCCAATAACGAGGCTCTTCTTTCTAAGTTGGAAGGCATTAATTCTCCATGTATTGTCAGCGTAAAAGCAAGCGCAGTGTTTAAGGTCGGTATAGTACAATACAGTACAATTGATCATTAGGTGGTCAAACGTCCGCTTTGCCATTTTACTGTTGTGCTGTGTTATAAATCTAATGTACACATATCGCAAAGTTCCTTGCATTTTAATCCTTTAGTTCGACCCTATCCCTGATGAGTTTGCCGGTGAAAATACATAGCATATGCTTTTGATTTTGGATTTGGATTTTATCTTATATTGAGAACAAATACAGTTGCAGTGGCTGTGTTGCACAAATGAACAGCATTGACCAAAGATAAATAGCTGTGAAAATCACACAAATACAAAATCTAAAAAATAATTTAAACAACCATCAAGTCTTCTATTTCTACTTATTTAAAAAGCAATTAAAAGTTTTTAAAAAATCTCATTGAAAATATCTATTCTAAGGAGCGAATTCTTTGCAAAGTATTAAATGCCATTCTAGTGAAAGTCGATTTGACAATAGTAACTTTAACGACGAATACCTCAAAAACTGCCAGGGGACCACTGGGACCATTCCAGCAGATTTGAAGCTTACAATATTGTCTTAGCAACTACAAAAAAATGAAGAAAATCGAATTATGGGGACTTCTGGATATTTTCATTTGGACTTGAGTCAACAGGTCAAGGTGAGTCGACTAACTTCATACACCAAAATAACATTGAAAATGACGTTTACCTCAAAGATTTTTTCAGACTTCAAACGATCTTTAGTAGTAAAGCAAATAATCCTGAAAGTTGGCTCGAAAATATCACTATCAATATTTTTTCTATATTTATTTTGCGTAAAATGCAAATTTTTCTGCCTAAATTCATCAGGTAACATGATGAAAAATATGGCTATTCTATTGGTTGAGAGCTCAGGTGACAACTCGCTAATTGCTTGTCCAACCTCATCTGAAGTTATATCAAGGTACAGGTACTGAAGTACAGTTACTTTGTAAGGGTGTGAGTAATTACTATTATAAAATGAAAAGGGAGATTTCTGGCCAATCACAGATAGTGTTTCCATATAAGGTGTGCTCTGTCGCATGTGCAGTACATACGAGTGAGACATTTTAGTCATGACTTTTGGCAATTAGCACAATTTATTGAATATAAATAGTAGCAGCACATGAAGCTAGAAAATGAGAACTTAAATTGTCAGAGAGTAACAAAAATTGCTTTGCTTGTCTGGGAGTTTCAACGAACTGCAAAAGACAAGAAAATAGTCCATGTGTTATTAACACAACCTTGAAAAGGCGAATAGACAACCCATGCATTGTTGCCAATCTTTTGACCCACCAGGGAGCTTTAAGACAACAAAGCAAAAGGCAAACAGATAGCCCACATCTTATAGGGTCCAAGTTCACGGGTCTAGCATGGCGGTGGAAAAATGTGATTTAAATGAAACTTCAATGATACTTCTGAAAACGTATGTGAGTCGATCAAAAACCTATCTGAAAGCATCAAGCAATGCAAATGAAAAACCACTAATTGACAAACTTGGACCTTTAGGACATCAAATCCAAAGACAAAGAAGCAATGAAAACCTGTTTAATCTTTTCTGACCTGCTCTACCTAAATCACGAAACATTTCTGACATTTTGAGACATTTAAAAAAGTGTGAACAGTCCCTGGGCACTCCGGATTGGGCTCAAATAACACTGGAACAGCCATTTCCAAGGGGCCAACATCAACATGACAAGCTACCTTTACTGTTTGACCTGGTTGAACTAATATGTCTCTTTTAGTTGTTTTGACATTACACAAGTCACAGGATCTGTCCAATTGTAGAAATGCCACTAAAGCCTCCACTTCAGCTCGTTCAATATTCATCAAACTGCCACATAACATATCCACAAACGAGGTATTTTCGGTAGTAATTTCATGTCCAGAAAAGCGACATACTTCATGTAGGCCTGACCCTGCTGCCAACCCAACCCCTAACCGAGAATTTCGTGTCTTCTGGACATGAAATTGTTACCGTATTTTCAGTCTGATTAACTTCTGGGTTGTACCCTCTTGTGATTTTCTCAATTACATTATATCCCACCACTGGCAAATCTAGAACATTCTTACTAACTAAGAATGACACTTTTACCCCATAACTGCTATCCCCCCCCCCCAAGAAGAGAAAATTCAATCTCTGTCCAGCCACTATATTGTAGTGCAGTTCCATTTGCAGCTTTAAGTTCCAGTTCATTGATACCAAGGAGTTCCTCTACTCCCTGAATTTCTACTTTAGGCATGTGTTCCTGAAGCCAAGCACTAGAAACAATCGAAACCTGGGCACCTGTGTCTCAGAGAGCAGTCATCTTTACCCCACTCAAAGAGCATTGTACAGTACATATTTTTCCTATCCACAGCATTACTACTGAAATTTCCCTAGGAGATAAGTGACATGCATAGACACCATCATCAGCAAACCTTTCTCCCAGTTTTTGTTCATGCAGGTCCGATACTGCTGTTTGCAAGCTACCATGAAGCGTGCGATATTTTTCATGTTTGTTTACGTTTCAAACGTTTACGTTTGACAAGAAAATAAGCATGTTTTTAACGGAAGTCGGCTCGTGACTCTTTGATGTTCGCCGAAATGTAACTAAGTCTTCGTACAAGGTGCATGTTTGGCTTCCCAAACGTAAATGTTTTAAAACGTAAACAAACATGAAAAATATTGCACGCTTCATGCTAGCTTGCAAACAGCAGTAACAGTGTTAAGAAATGTATGTAGTGTTGAGTTTCTGTTCTCATGCATGTTTATTTACTACGACTGTAAAGCATGTAATTAAATTATTTTATAAGGCTACAACTTGAGTTGACATTATTATAGCATAGTATAGATCTGTTGATTAATAAAATATAAACTTGTCACGAGTCATGCACTAATTTGGAAATAGTATGTAGACCGAGGGGCGTATCACTCGAGAAGCACCGTACAAGATTTTTTTCAAATCTTCAAAAGTTCAAAGTCTGTTGCTAACATGATACTGATTTTTAGTGCAAAGTTTCGAATGATGGGTGGCGAAAATTCACATCAATCATACAGTCAGTCATAGTATAAACTTTCCGGGCGGCGTATATAGATACTTTTCGACCATATTTCTATTAAAATGTTTAAAAACTTTGAGCACGCACGCCCGTTTTTGCTGAAATTGCGATCGAACACGTGCTTTGCAGTACAATATTACCTAATATTATACCTTAAATTCAAATTGTCCAATCAGAAAACTGTATTTGTACCACATGACCGGTCCATTTTTCCCGGTGTCGCATTCCAGTCTCCTATCTCCGAGCTCATGTCCCAGCTGGAAGTGTGATATTAAATATATCACACTGTGATATATTAAATTTCTCTCATGCGATCTCTCGCGAGGGCTACACGCATATTGCTGACGGAAATATTTACCCGAATCTCCCTCGCTCCGGAGTCTGGGTCTATAAGTGAAAAATCAAAATGTTGCCACACGAATGGCGGAAGTCGAAGGAGTAAGAAAATATAACACGCGATCGAAACTTTATTTCTACAGCTATACACTAGCTAAATTGCTGCTATAAAGCTAAAAATGTTACGAGTTTTTGCTCTATCAGACGAATTGTAATTCAATAAGACGAAAATTCACGGGAATCAGCAATGAATTGTACTTGTTTTCTGTCGTAATGAGCTATTCAATGAGGGTCGTACAGGGGTATTTTCGTGACGCGTGATTAAATCAATTTATTTATCGTGAAATGTGATTTTAAAAAATTATTAATCGTGATCTGTGATGCATATGCTTCACGCGACACGTGAAGAGCTTAACTTAAAGGACCTTAATCGTAATTTCCCAGCTTCTTTTGCGTGATTTTAGACTTTTAAATCTTCGAGGGTGTTTCAAAGGTTTATAAATCCTATTTTTATACTATGTAGACTCTGAAGAGAGACCTAATAGGCTAAGCTGATTCTTCGCGTCTTCTGTTTATCTTCGTAAGCCTTCCCAGACGCTTGTAAAGCTTCGTATAGTCACCTGGATATGTAATTATGTTTATTCTTTTTCGCTTTTTCTATTTTAAAACAGGATCAAAGATTCTTTTAGTTACGCATAATAGCCGATTTTCGTGATTCGTGAAAATAAATATTTAATGTCCGTGATTTGTGACGCGTCACTTTTTTAGCCCGTGAACCGTGCCGAAGATCCCCCTGTACGACCCTCTTTCATTTACACTCACAATTGTCACAATGATCGATACTAAATTTTACAATAATTTTCTGCCTATTCTTCTCAAAAGTCCGATTGTACTTGATATAATATATTCAATGCTGATGAATGTTGTCAGAAGTAGTTTCACGCTGTTGCATAACCTGGTCTCCAAGCCCAGGCGCTTTTTTAGTACTTCTTCGTGCCGTTGGGTCCCATTGAACTATATATAGTTCAATGTTGGGTTTCGCTTCTGCGCGTGTCAGTGTGTGTTTACTTTCATTATTATATTTTAACTCTTTTTAATTTTATTACCAATGTAAATTGTGTGACACCCCTCATGAAAATCATCTTTAGGGTGATGAGGGAGAAATGCAGTTTATTCATTCATGATCTGATTCACATGGAAGATTAATGTCTTTTGGAGTTCCGCGTTCAACACTACTGAGGCATTCGGTGCTTTCTGCCAATTCGATTTCTTCGCTGCTTGCCCCAGGAATCATTGCTCCGCGTCCAGACTCTTCGGAGTCAACAGTTTCTACCCGATTTGGATGAGGTTCTACTTCTTCAGTTAGATCTTCAGTATGCTCTTCGCCTTCTTTCTCTATTACACCCATTTCAAAGTTTTTTCGATTTTCCGGATCGATCTTAGGAGCTGTCGAAAATCAATCTAGATGGTACCACTGAACTCAAAGAATGAATAAAAAAAGAAAACCACCTGACAGGTTTGCCATTGTATAGTGAGAAACACAGTGGGAAGTTTAAACAAATTTGCGTTGGGATACAAAGCACAATATTAACGAAAGTCAGAGCATGCGCAATATCAAGTGTTTTGGTGATATCTGCATATTTGCGATCCAAGACTTAGATTGATTGGTTGGCGTTACGGTAAGCTTAGGAACTTATATAGGGATGAACAATAAAACGTTCAAAGGCTGCAAAATAGAGCGTCAAGGATTAAGACTGGAGATGATCATAATATTCGGTCAAATGACATCTTTTGTACGCTACGATGGGTTAATCTATAGAAAGACGAATTTCCTAAATTGCGAAGTATGTTACAAAAGCCCTTTTAAAAATGTCCTGAAGGGATCATTGAAATTTTTCATGTTAGGCCTAATAATAATAATTATAATCGTCAGAGCGATGACTGTGCATGTGCTTAACTATCAGAACCAAATACAAATGTTAAGAAAAAATCTTGTAGTTATTTGGCCACCAAATTCTGGAACTCCCAAAGTAATAATAAAAGAGCAGAAATAATGAGAGTCTTAGAACTTGTGATAGTAGCTAACAGTGTAATAGTGCAATAGTCTATTGCAAATAGTGGTAAATGAATGGCCTTTTGAAACCAGCTTTGATGATTTTTGTATTTTTGCAGCTGAAAGACTACCGTGGTGAAATAATTTCAAATAAATAAGTAAATAAATAAACAAATGAATAAATAAATAAATAAATAAATAAACAAACTTTCCTCTAAGTGAATTAGAACACCAAAAATGCTCTCTAAAAATATTCCGCTTTTTACTAAACAACCTTTTTTAAACAACTCCTTTTATTCGATTTCTAGTATTTATAGTCTTTAAGTTTCTTTGATTTTCGCGTTTACTTATCACTTATTTACTGGGCCCGAGGGAAACAGTGTGTTTGGTGGCCCTGAGACAGCCGTTCTTGTCCGAGCCGAGTGTTTTATAATATAACAATGGCAATAGTCAAAGAAACAAGAAAAGAACAAGTCTGTAGTCTGTCTTTCAGCATTGACGCTATATCATCGTCAGTTTTGCTCAAACCTTTCCATTTTTGCTATGAATGAATAGTTGAAAATGCGAAAATAGAAATGTCTAAACTCGCGCGCTTTTAAAGTCGTCCAAAGGTCGTGTCTTCACGTAATAGAGCATGTGATTTTGTTCGTTATTCCCAGCCTAATTTGGTTTTTCTCGCACGTGATACGCTTTCGACTAATGAAACACTACAAAAATTGGACTGTGACTGTAGGTATAATAATTTAGTTTGTTCTACCTTTATATCCTCTTGGCGATCTAAAATATTTGTAGTAGAAAACAGCTCCTATCGTTCCCACCACAATAAGCAGCGCTAGGACTCCTGTGACTGTGCCGATGATTGCTACGGGGCTCAAACCATTTTTGACCTGTCCAGCTCCCCCAACTCTTGCTACAACAATGAATGCAATCAGCTCATCAACAATCAAAAATCCTTTTTATTTATCCTTTTCACTTATGTGAGTATATATCCTTACAACTTCTAGTAACCGTGTTGTTTTACTCAGAATAGTAAGGCTATAATGCAAGTAGTAGAATTGTGCAAGCACACTATAACGCGATTTTATTCACAACCGACTCCATCGTTGGAGGTAAACCAGAGCAAAATAACGAGTCGCTTAATATCACAGCAAAGAACGGCAGGATTATATTAAATTTATGATATTAGAACCATGTTCAACATGGCTCACCCAAGAGGCCGATATATCAGACAGCCGCATCATGCGGCTCGCATGACTAACTAAATATTTGCTACGTGTGCGTTGCGTTTTAATAAAGGCCGCTTTAGATCAAAGATCCCTACTTTCAGATGTATGGCAAATGAGCAAGCTTTGGTTTATTTAATACGCTGCTTATTAGTTTGATCATGCAACTATACCTCCACAGTACTTGGAACATAAAACAGAATCAGAGCCTTCGTTCTCACAATCTTTTGAAAGAAACGGACAATCTAGGCAGCCTTGTATGTCATACGACCAATAACTGCCTGGTGGACAGTCGGACATCGTAAGGACTAACGATTCTTGAGAGATAAGTTCGAGAAGTCTACTTTTAAGCGTTTACAGTTTTGACTAGTAGACATATACGTAGTATACGTACTATTAATCGAACATGTGCGGAAATGATTATGTAAAAATGTTTTTGAATAGACCAAATTAGGAATCCTGATTAGTAAGCATAATTCAAAAACAGGTAATTCCCCTCTGAAATATACTGCATGCAAACATCACCCACGTAATTTCACTCATTTGACGTCAATAAACCTTTCAAAGTTGAGAATATATTCATAAAATGTTAGTGACTTAGTGAGCGAGTTCCACATCCGTGGCCTTATATTTGGCATGGCCTTAAATTTGGTCTAACTGAACTGTGAATAAGCGGTAACTGGGCAAGGATATAATGACGATATACGTTGTACAGTGTTGTAGCTTACTAAGTAGGTTTGTTCGTTGTCCTTCGGTCAATAATGACAGGTTAAGATAGATGTATCGCCTTCTTCACCCGAAGGATTTCTGAAATTATCTCCCAACCAATGGTACCTCCTCGATCCCTCGAACGATCTGTCAGGCCAGGCAGGGGCGAGGGTTAGACTTTGAATTTTTCGTGTGCCGCAGCTAATGCAGTGATGCAAATCGGCTCACACAAATTTGCATTAAGTCGAGCGTGTGAAAAGTTCGAGTTAATTTAAAGTTGGAATACTTTTAAAGAACGCAGAAGTCAATTTGTTGCAAGTCTGATATATACAATAGCTCATGAAGTAGCGTCCATGATAATTGATATTTTTCAACAGACGCCTTCTGCCGAGCAATATAACTTACGAGGCTATACAACAAAGCTCTGTCTGCCTAAACCTAAGACGGAAGTTGTGGAATAGCCTCCCTTACGAACTAAGAAATATTGATCAATCTCGTAGACAATTTTTATACAAGTGAACGACACCTGTACACCATTCTTGGAAACCAGCTTCTACTGTAGGGGCGTAGTTAAATAAAGTTTTTACGTCTAAACCTTGTTTTCCACTGGCATTTTCTTCGCGCGAAGCGACTTTTTTTGTCTCGTGAGCTTTCATGATCAGCTGAAACTATTAGTTTTTAATCAATTCCTTTCAAATCGAGCAATACAAAAGGTGCTTTGCACAAAAAATATCGCTAGTGGAAAACAGGCTTAATCCTGGCCTCACTCATATAACATTGGGAAAACCAATCGGATCCTAATTGATTTTCCCAATGTCAGATGGATGAGGACAGCATGGCTATAACCTACAGCTACAACGCAGTCCCTAAAACAATTCTGCCGATAGCGGACGCTGAGAGGTCTGAGGCCGAGATACGAAGTCCGTTTAGTGGATAATTCAGAATTCAAAAACACTCCCACACATCTTCTAAATCTTTTAAATCAAATCCTATGTAATAAAACTATGTGTAATACAAGTTTTGTTGTATTCAGTTCAATACCGATCTTTGAAGTTTGTTGGTCAAGAAAAAAAAAATAACCTGATTTCTATTTTGAACATATATCCATCGCTTAACCGACCCCTGGTGGGAATAGCATACAGCACCTGAGACCCAGTACATGGAAATATTTTAATTTTTCTATATTTAAATAAATAATATGAGCTTAAAATCTATTGACAATGCCTCCAAATAGTGCAACAATGTGTTTACCCTTATTCCTAGTTAACTTTATTGAGTTGTTGCGAGGAATTGCATTATCAGCATTTTGATTATGGAGCACTTATGTTATAGACTAGCAGCAGCATGTTACTGTAATCCTCTACCAAATAAAGTTAGCGCAACTAAACAAGAGGAATCGGGTGACCATTATATAAAAGCGAGAGATAGTTATTTTTTAGTTTTGGACTCATAAAAAGGTGATTAGAATACAGCTTTAATGCCGCAAAAACTGATCTCCATGGATTGACACGCTATACGGCATTGGAGCAGGGAACTCCGGCGAAAAATTGAATTCAGTCCTGTCGGTATCTGCTCGTCGACTTGGTACTGCTCACTACCTCTTCTGGTGGCTGTAGCTGTTTCCATGTTTGAATCAAAGGCCTTACGCTTGGGCCCCCAGGATCCGAATCTCTGGCTCAAATCACCAGTTCCAGATTATATAGGCAATTAGGATGCTTCCCATCACACCAACGCACACCAGTACGATAAAGTGACTCAATTTTAAACCACCGATGTATCGTCGACGATCTAGGTTCTTGCGACCCCTGTCCTTGATCAGTTTTGTCAGTAAGTTTGATGGATGGTTTGGTTTTGAAGTGGTATTTGGCACTACGATTACATCTGGTGCTGATGGAAGACTCGGTGGTGTCGTGTTGTTATACCTAATTCCACGGCTATTTGCTCGCGTTGGCCGTGCTAAAAAATCACGAACACGTTCAA
>JAODVM010442936.1:0-23328 GCA_025400095.1 Phenganax marumi
AAAAACTCATTAGCAACATTACGAATACATTAAACCTGCTTCATTATGGCATCCGTTACGAACGGTCATTAAAAACTCATTAGCGTATTCGTTAGGAGCGCTGTGCATGTGTTTGATGATGTTAACCGATTGAGTAGCATCCGTTACGAACGTTGTGCACGTGTTTGTTAACCTATTGAGTAACATCCGTTACGAACGCTATGCACGTGCTTCTTTATATTATCCTATTGTGACGTCATTGTCGGCATCTCTTTGCTTGCTATATGGGGGGGTTTACCTACTCCCCATCCATTGTTGTTTACCAATGAAGCAGAATATTAATTCTAATAGACAAAGGACTTTAGCATCAATGATCACGGACAATGGACATGGCCGATGAATTCGCAATTTATCGCAATTCATCGTAAACCAGCCAATTCATCGTAAGCAGTCATCAGCAATTCACCAGCAATTCATCGTAATTCATCTGCGATGCCTGTTCTCTGTGATCATTGATGGGTGAAGTCCTTTGTCTATTAGAATATATTCTGCTTCATTGGTCAAAAACAATGGATCGGGAATCATCGCCGATGAATTACGTTATATGAAAACCAGGCTTAAGCGATAGGGAATAGAATGTTACGTGCACTGAAGCAGTCTCCGTGACCTGTCAAACGAACAAAGATCATGCAGCTGTTAATATGACGAGAAACAAATTTCGGTGAAAAGGCGTTTTGTTACTAGGTTGAATGTTTTCCTAACGCTTAGTTGTTGTAAAATTATATACTTTCACGAGCAATATATTTTTTATCTTATTTCACTCCCTTGTTTCTTTAATCGTTTAAACTTAGCCATGTTGTTTATCTGTGCGAGAAAACCGCTAGGAACCAATCTAAAGTGACAAAGTTTGTCCGCCCGATCAGAAAGCCGAGACAATAGTTTCACGTGTGAAAATCATATACGGTTTTTAATTTAGATATATTTCGGCTAACAGTAACATAAGTTACCCGTGTGAATGGTTAGTTGGGGAGGTCTGCCAGGTATAGATTGCAATTACTTGGATGGAGGTTACTAACCCAGTGTCGCAGTTAAACTTATGGCACTTTGGATTTTCAACTCTTGACTGAGAACAAGTTCCCTATCACCATAGATTAAAGACTGTAACAGATATCCGACTGCCCCAAATAGCGTAAGTCAGTTTTTGTGACCGCCATGTTCAAAGCAAATGCCACCTCTCCCAACACATGATCTTCAAGATGGCGCCTGAAGGTGGTGATCTCCGTTTAGGGCATTTGCTAGGAACATGGCAGAAACAGAAAAACAGTTACGCAAAGTCATAAGCTTATCGAATGAGTTTGATATCTGTGTGTGAAGGATCTATGGCATTTCACTTTGTTTTCTTATCTTTAGATTATCTATAGTCACAGCATCACTGTGACATTTAACGTATGTGGGTCTGTACATTGAACTGTCCCTAGGTTATGACGTGGCATGTAATGCGCGTATGATCAATGAGTAGCGGTTAGTTTTTGCGTGAGATAGTCAGAGAAGGAACATCTGCATTGTTAGTTGGTCATACTTAGTATTGCATAAGAATTCATTGTCAAAGTCGTGTAAAGACTGGTTAACGCTGTGTAACAAAGTGGGACTGATATGTAAGTGTTCCCTTATAGAACCATTATTGTTAGATATGATTCTGTTATGACGCTCTTTTTGTATTTTACTTCACGTTGATGTTGCATGCATCAATATGTGTCCCTTGCGCAATGTATTTGATACTTGCTTATTGCATGTATTGTTCTAGTTAGTTACTAGTGTTATTTGTATCTTTCCAGCTTTGCGAACTATGTTATACTTTTGGGGCATACGTATGTACCAGCTGATTTAGTAATTAGAGTCTTTTTCACGTTTTATTTCAGTTTCCGATTACAATTTCAATATAACCATCACGTCTCGAGCCTAATTTCTTCGTTATAACGTCGAACCACCGTTAATCGTCACGTAGCGCTTTCCTTGTGGTTAATCGATTGCATGTCCGTAAAATAGTCCCTAAATTTCAACTCGTCTAGATTGAACAACTTCACTTTCGGCGAAGTTACACTGTATAGTCTTTAGTCTGTGCTACCATCTCAGTCGCTACGAACCTCTCACTTTTCGCGCCAAAATGAATATAATAGTGAGACCAAGTTTTTACACTAAAGTCATCTGAAAAATATTGAAAAAACTGGCCATGGAGATGTTTAAATGAGGACGAATATATTATTCAACTGTATTCCATTGTTCTTCCAATTAATGCTTTATTTGCGTCAAAATTACCGTTTTTAGCCTACGTACCATCCAAAATGGGAAAACACGCTAATATTCTTTTAACTTGTAATCACAGACAATTCGTAGATACTAGAACGTAACCGTTTTGAGCAAACAGGATTTTGAAAACAACCACAAAAGGCAGATATATTATCAGCATGCCTTTTCGTGACGTCTTTTTCAGCCAGCATAACTTGGAAAAAGGCAGATAAAATTGAGTACTTTCCTCACTTTCTTGCCGGATTGTCATGCTGTTACTTTTCACTTTTAAAGAATGCACGTATTCATATTCTTGAAAACAAAATTATTAAATCTTAACGATGAGGAAAGTTTGCGACGTAACTGAACTAAAATCAGTTTTTATGTTGTACGTTATAAAACCTTCATCAGTCGTGTGTAATGCATTTTTCATGTATTACATGCATTCATGTATTAATACATCTGTATTAATACATTTTTTCATCATACTTTATGCTAAAATACACAGAAATGTGCATTTTCGGAATGTGTTACAATAATACTATTTGAGCAACGCTGTCAGAAAATAAAACAAGTTTCTAATTTCATAACTGCTATAAAAAGTTTATGTAAGCAAGAGTTTGCGGATACACCACGTATATTTATTATGGTGTATTTATTTGGTGTATCCACAAACTGTTGCTTATATTGCTGTTCGCGCCATGCAAAATTATAAAAATCTTATAAAAAGTTTGCTTCTAAGTCAAAGTCTTCTTCATGACAACACTCGAAAAAGTTACTGGTCTGTCATTGTTTTATATTTCCATCTCACAGGAACTAAAATTCTGACTCCAGCATTAAATCATTTCATATGCATGCCTATAGTGGCACGTCAGTGTCATTTTGATTATTCTGATTGCAACACAAAATTTAAATAAGGTTAATTAAATCATTATTAGCCACGTTTAGCAGGACATATGTTTAGTAAATGATTGAATCACCAAAAGTTCAAACGCAATTGATTCTTTGCGGGGGAGGGTGGTGCATGTTCTTTTATTCCGCAAATCTTATTTGTTTTAATCGGTTATTGCGACTACGTTCTTTCGAAAATGCTGTGGCATGTAGTGTCTCTATAATCGGGACATAGACACCAACAATCTAATAAAGAGCTTTCTTTCCCCCCGAAAAGTGATTCGTAGACCAGGTAGTGCCCATCTTATTACAAAACCATGCATCGTAATCAGCCAAAGTTAACTATTCCAAGGAATTTGAAAACTTCATATATCATGCAGCCAAATTGATCTTTTTGACCAACAGCATTACATTTTGACCAACTTTGATGAAGATTTATTGGCAGTGTTACCCCCGTCGCCCACGTTACAACGCTCCCAGTTATACATTCCGCTTGGCAGCTAGTATAGTAATAGTCCAAATGCAATTGGTTGCAAAAGTCGATTCGGGGGTGGTTTGCGCTGAATGAAAATGAATACGGCTAACTGACTGTTCAATTACATAAACTACATGTACACTACTAACAGCAAAAAATTCAAAATTTGAACTAGTCTTTCCATTACAGTTTCTTGTGATTTAACTCACTTTGCCGTATTTATGCACCATACTGCTACTCTTTGTTTTTCAAAATTTATTCAATACCTTGAAAACAAGTTATGAATTTTAAAGAATGAGAAAATTTCTCGATGTTACTGTTCTAAAGCGATCGGTTTACTTCGAATTTCAGTATTCTATGAAACCTTCATCTTATTGAAACAATCTGGGTTGATGCGACATTTAAAATTGGTGAATATTTGATACATTATATCATCAGAGGTTTAGATACAACATGCACAAATATTCAACTTCGGAATGTGCTTACATTAAAGTCAGGAAGAGTGTTTCAAGTACGAAAATCACAGAAAAAATATTTGTTGTTTCATTATTGTTATCTGTTATTTGCTTCTAGTTTACGTTGAGTTGATGTTATGGACACTCGAAAACATACGTCTGATATATTTGTTTCACTTGGTATTTCTGTCGGGAATATATTTGTGAGGGACGTTTGGTTTAAATCATGTTCAGGCAAATAAAAATCACATCACAATGTTAAAAACTTTTCTGTATGGAGTGAAAACTGGCACCAGGATAAAATCATTACATCTGCATGTCCAGGAACGAACAGATTTGAAAAAAAGTGACTTTGGTTATTCTAGTTTTGACACGGAGTCAAAATATGCTCAAATCATTCTTATACTCAAATAGCTAGTCTAGTTGTTCGGGGGCTCTTTTAAGATGTTTAAAGGCAGTACTAAAAACTCAGAAGCACAGAAGCAGCTCGTGAATAAAGCTTCGACTCGAGATGTACTGAATTTCAAAAGTACGAACATTTGCAAGGGTGGAAGCTTTCTTTGCTTTGCTAATCTTAGCTGCTTTATCTTTTACTACAACTCCAACACTATTGGGTATAGTGTCTCTGGTCGCGAAATTGACCCGAACAATCTAATTAGGAGTTCGGTTCTGTTCTGAGAGTAATTTTATTAGCACACCAGGTGGTGTCACCTTGTTTTGAAACTGTGGTAACTCACCATAATCAGCTGAGCACAGCTACGGCTATTCAAGCATTATATTATAACATGGCTCACCTCATCAACAGAACTAAAAGCGGATTTTCGTTCTGTGGACAACGTCGAACGTTCAACCTTTTCTGATTGCTTTCTTTCGAGTTAATTGTGTTCTGTGAGCCAGATCTAATGATATGCGTTCCGCTTGGCAGCTGGTAATACTTAAAATCATGCAGTCGGAAAAAGTCAATAAATGGAACTGAATCCGTCTAGCTGACTGTCAAATTACAGCATTATATGTGTACTATACTAAAAAAAAGAAGTACGAGGTCTAAACTTCATCTTTTCATCACATTTGTTGCGATTCAAATTACTAACTGAGTGTTTGTGTGCTCCTTGCTGTCACTCTTCGTTTTTATTATAATTTTATTCAAATTCTAGATCTTGTGAGCAAAATGTAAATTTTAAACAATAGAGAAACTTCTTGACATACTAAAGCAATGAATTTATATTTCATAGTTTGCGAAACCTTCATCTCGTTTTCATTAACGTGGATTGATGTGACATTCTAAAAGTGGTGAGTACTGATACATCAAATCATCATAGGTTAAGCGGCAATATACAGGAATATTCACATTCGGAGTGCTTATAATAACAGTATTGAAGCAACGTAATCACAAAATAAAAAGATGTCTGTAATTTCATGATTGCTGCCTGATATTTGTGTATACAGTTTGGGCTTCATGGACGTAATACAAGCAAAAACATTCGTCTTATTTAAATATATCAATGATATGAATTTTTGTAAAATGTGGGAACGGACGGCGGACAATATATGGTGGCTAGCCTACAGTAGCAGTAATAATGGGTTAAATTGTATTGAGTTGTGCCGACAAACAGCTGAACAAGTGTTAAGAAACTTGGCATTGAGTTAATACAAGGTTATGTAGAAACACTACGCAAATTTATTTAGGCAAAGCTTTTGGTCTGCAAGCGTAATCACACCTCTCTTTTAAATCTCTTTTTCAAAAGATCTGATCAGAGATAATCTTTAGGCTGTTTGTAGTCGTTTGAATTGAAATTCACAGCCTTCTAGTGCATATTTTGGAACAATCTATAGACTTCCAAGTGTTGCGGTTGACTCATTCGCCGCAATGGAACAACTCGTGAAACTAATAGACGACGAAAATAAGGAATTTCTGCTTACTTGACGAGTTATATGCTAGCATGCTAGACGTTTCAAATAATGCTACAAAGCAGTAAGTTTCAATAATAGAACGATACCAGTTGACACAAACCATTGGTGCTTCCACTCGTGTGACTGTGACTTCATACTCACTCTTACAATTTGTCTCATTCCTGCTCCAGAGAAGCTAGTTACATCTAAAGTATTGCCGATCGCTATTAGCGACCATTATTGTTCGTAAAATGAATGTCGATTGTAAACAAAAGCGCCATAAGAAAGTTTAATTTCGAAACTAAAAGTATTTAGTGCGAAAACTCTCAAGCTGATTTACAAAGCCAGGAATGAAAACTAATTCTGCGTTGATAAGATGCGGGATATATGGAAAACACTCTTTATGACAATACTAAATAAACATGCTCCAATACTAGAGAAGAGTGAAGAACAAACCAAGTGTCCCTTGGTTGACTAATACAATTAAAAACAAATTAGAGAACGAGATCGTCTTAAAAGCTTTGCTTTGATGTGATATAAATCGGAAAATTTCTGCAATGAATTTTAAACCGAAAACAAAAGCGCCCATAAATAAATTCTGTCAAAACCCAGGATGGAGAATTATCTGATCCAACTGAATTAGCAGAATGTTTCAATGATTATTTCATAAGCGTTGGTTTAGGTATTGCCAAAACTTTCGATACTATAATGGCAGCAATTTTACAGATATTATATAACTGTAAAGCAACATGTAGCCTCAAGTTTTTCAAACTGTTTTTTAGTCCAAAGTATATAGATTTCTTTTGTCTTTAAATTCTAATAAATCTACTGGAATTGATAAAATTCCAGATAAAAACATTCCTAATGCTTCCCCAGTAATAGCAAATTCTTTGACAAAGATTTTCAGTTCTGCAGTTAGTAATGAGTTTGTTCCGTCTGATTGGAAATCAGCGAGAGTCACGCCCTTACACAACAAGGGTCCTCCAAACCTGTTCAATAATTATCGTCCTATATCTATTATTCCTTTTGTAAGTAAAGCTTTCGAAGAAGTGTTATACGAGCAATTATATAGCTACCTGACTCCAAATAACTTGCTATCCCATCACCAATTTGGTTTTAGACAGTTTCACTCGACAACATCTGCCCTTTTAGATATATGGAGTTAGATCGAGGACAAAATTAAGTTTGTATGTTTGGCGCGTCGATTTCGGATGTTTTGGCAAACTAGTTAGTCGGGTGGTAGGAGTTTTTTTGGGAGATTTTCAACTCGGCGCGTTGTTTTTTATTTTGAGTGGCGCAATCTTTTGTCATGATTAGAATTGTTGCAACATTTCCTCTGTCGTCGCGCTGTTTAAGTACTCGCGTGGCGTTTCAAGTGTTGGCGTGGCGCCATCGGTCAATATGGACAGCGGGCTTAATGGTTCCCGCCTTTTCTCGTCTTTCGTGTGGCTTCGTGCAGGCTTCGTGTGTTTCGTGCGTTTCTATGGTTTATACAACAGCAATGGCTGACCCAGTGAAGCACGTTGTGTCTGTATTGAAGACTGCTTTAGATCAAATTCAAGGCAATATAATTACTAGTGACATCCAACAACCTAGTACTAGTTCCATAACAGTTCCTGTCAACACTGGAACGACAGAGCAATCGCGACAAAGCCAGTTTGGACAGTTTGTCGATGCTGCTCAACGCGATTTCAGGTAATTCACTACTAAATCGTGTTGTGAACATTGACGGATTTACTTCTTGCAATTATATTAAATTTTTCGTTTACATTAACTATAGTTGTAGATTATACGGTTGATTTTACTGTATTAACTAGTTGCCTTACAGTCAAACCGGTTGTTCTCTTGCGAACAACATTGCAATATTGTCTCACAGCATTGCAATATTGACTTGGAGATTGTGCCAAGCAATTTGCAACTGACACTGACAAGTGAAAATTCCAAGATGAAATTCGCTTTACATTTGTAAACAAAGCCTGTGATTGGCTAATTCTGAATGTGAAACTCCAATCCAGTTGCTCAGAGGATGCTATTGGTTTATTTTTTGCTAAGTAATCAATGATAATCAATTAACTTTCAAATTTTTTTTGTATAGCAGGTCGTTCCCCAGTCTTGGTGGTGGAGGGAAAAGGATGCCCTTAATGAACCCTAATCGAGAAAGCAAAAGAGCAAAAGTAGTTGTCTTTCAACCCAGAAAATCGTGGACGCATGATTTTTGCTTATTGTCTGAAAATAGTCGCAACGTTACACCTTCAGTTAGGCAATTGTCTAAGCTTAAAGATGCTGGTTTGGGGAGAAAGAGGATTGTTTTTCCAGATAAAAAAGCATCATTTGTGAAGGTCAAGTCTATTCTTGAATTAGAATATCCAAAGCTAAAGAGCCAGGATGGTGCATTTGAGTTCATGCGGGCGGAGGGAGGCGGTAATTCCAGACCACTGTGTCTGATTCCAATACCATCTGCAGGATACAACATTCCATACTTGAAAGAAGTGGTTGGTTCAAGCACGTTGATTTATATCAGACCAATGAATAGTGCAATATCCATGGATAAGTCATATGACATATCTGCGATGACTGATTCCCCAACAACTGAATGTGCAGGATGTAAAGAGAGGGTACCTATTTCAATCCTTCGTCAGCATTACATAGAATGCAAACCTATAAACATAGACAGTGGTGAAAGTGACGATGAAATTAATCTTTGCAAGAATGATTCAGATAGCAAATCCGCAACCATAGACACTGTTAAATGTGAGTCGGAATGGAATATTCCCACCGAGGGTGTACCAATTCTAGAGGATGGTGAAGGCCCCTCAAAAAACAGCTGGTCCACACAGCTAAATGAACTATTTCCTGACGCAAATATAGAAGAACTGGAAGAGGTCGCTTTGCAATCTTCATCTGTGGATGAGGCTGCTGAATTTATGCTGAACAAACTTGATGCAGGCCAAGATGAAAGTGCAACGTTAGAGGATCTTGTTGATTCGTTTGTCAAGAAAAACTCATTAGGACTATCTGAAGATGAGTATGTTTTGATTGACAGAGAGTCACTGTGGATGGACACTGTTAGGTTTTACAAAAAAGCGATTGGAAAACCAGATATGCTTAAGAAAGAGTTGTCTGTTTCATTTAAAGATGAAGATGGCCTTGACGGAGGTGCCATGAAAGTTGAGTTCTTTGCATTAGCACTGCAAGAAGTGAAGAAGAGGTTATTTGAGGGAAAGGAACCTAACTTGATACCGATCAAAGATGCCACCAAAAGCTTGCTTTTTCAATTAGCTGGAATGATAATCAGCCATTCAGTTAGCCAAAACGCTTCCATTGGTTTTCCAATTCTTGCCCCTCATCTCTATGCCTATATCGTTGGTTGTCCAGAAGACGAAGTAGCTTTGCTAATGAAAACAGAGTTCATTCCACTTGATGCTTCTACGTCTGTGTTGCATGATCTCCTTAGTGGTCTTGAAGCCTGCAAAGATAATGCCGCTATTGAGGTTCTTTTGGAACAGAATCAGATGAGTGAAGCATTTTGGCAACTGATAAATTCTTCTAGGTGGCCAAAAGAGCAACCTATCAACATTGGCACAAAGGAATTCCTTCTCCAGCACTTGGTACACAACGAGTTGCTCACATCCAGGAAAAATGAAATAAATGAGTTGAAAGAAGGATTGAAGTCATTGGCATTTTTGGATCTCATTTCTAAGAATAAAGAAATTTGCAGAGCCTTGTTCTGTGCAACTGACGGTAAACTGTTGACTTCAGAGGTCTTCCAAGATATGATGCTGCACATACTGACATCCAGTTTTGCTGAAGAACAGTCACGTAAATGGTTGCTCGACTACCTTGGTCAAAACGAAGATGATGAGTTTCCCGGAGACAGCCGTTGCCGGTCACTTCTACAGTTTTGGACAGGTTGGCCTGTTGTTCCGTTCGGCGGTCTTACAAAGAGGCTAAAAGTTGTCTTTCTTCCCGACGACGATAAGCATAGTCTTCCAACATCATCAGCGTGTACGGCCACATTACGATTACCCACAGTCCACAGTTCAAAGAGCAAATTCTTCCAGTCCATGGATATAGATCTGAGGTATGGTAAAGAAGGATTTCCAAATCCATAGTACTCCTAAATCCGCCGTGTTTGATTCCTTCTTAAATGGGTGATCATTTCAATATTCATTATCGATAGAAACTTGTTAAATTTAGAGACTTGTTGAGTTGTGACGCACTGCATGCACGAACAGTAAGGCTGTTTTCCATTGCTGTCTTCTTCGTACGTGCGCTAAAGTCAAAATCCTTTCAAATTCTATGTATTGAAAAACACTCATAAACTGATACTAAATCGTACTAAACCATAGGAAATGCATAGTACCGCTAAAAATGAGACAATGGAAACCAGACTTTGGTGTAGTCTTGTCGAATAACAGGATGCAAGAACTTTCGACAAAATGTTGCATACACTGACTTCTTAGTGCACAAGATTACCACTATTGTTAATAGTTTTTATTTGGGTGTTAGTTTATTCATGGAGTTAAGGAATTAAATTAGTACATTTAAATTTACATCAAAAGAAAAACCTCTAGTGAGAGTTAAGTTTATATACAAGACAATTACAAATTGTTGTAACAATTTTAAAGTTTAAAACTTGTTCACCAATTTCACAATGAGAACCTTAATTGTGTAGCCCTGACATATTTTCAACAATTTGAACTGTTCTAAGAAATAGGTCAATTCCATAACTTGGTGACGTATCCAGTGGGTTTACGACTGATCTAAGATGAGTGAACTGGACTTCATTTATAGGACACGAGATTTGAGGAACTTCCACAGCAATGTCCCTCCATGTGTTGCCATTGTACCTCGTAGATGGCAAAGGTCCCCCAAAATCAATACCATATGCATCCACATTTAACTGCCCCAAATCATTCAATGACTCTGTGCCCGGACCATTTAAACCTGACACCCACAGTTGAATTGGTGTCATATTCGACTCTGTTCTTAATGGATGATTGTCATACCCTTCTTGAAAAAGGGCAAGATGTCTATTGATTCTGGGCAAGAAAACATAGTGGAGGCAAAATAGATGGGTTTCATTACTAATATCCAGGTAACCATTTTCTTCCAGGTACCAAAATACATAATAAAATATAAATGTACATCCATGGAACAGATCCCTCCAAAAACGTTCTATTCGCTGATTATGGCAGCTCTTGCCAGCAATAAAGCTACCTCGTCCAGGACCTCTTGATGGATTAGAAAACATGAACCAGGCCACATCGACATTTTCAATCCCTTGATCTCCTCTGACCCTTTGAGGGAGCCCAAAACTTTCCACAGCGTCCAGAAAAAGACTAAACACAGTATTTGCCTTGTTGTTGGTATTTGCTTTTAGATACATGACTCTTCGCGAATAACCGTCAACACATCCATGAATGACAAAACCCCATCTAATGATCTTGTGGTTACCATCCAGGTGCCATAGACAAAGAGGACCTGGTACAGAATAATGCCGCCGTTTGACTAAATTGAGTTGCATTGTCCTCAGTAATATGCCTTCAGGATCAACCCGCCACAGAGACGATCGTACTCGTTCCCACTGTACGCGGATCCCTCTAGCCTGTAGAAATCCTTTCATCCTACGTATACCACAATTAGGAAATTCTTGATATATTTCCAAAACAATGACATCAAGGTCTTCATTTGAGATGTCAGTATGTCGGGGGATTTCATTTAATAAGCCAAAATGTCTGATTCTTCTACTTACTGTTTTACTGCTTACACCCAGTATTTGTGATATTTTAATAAATGAAAAACCATAACTAAGGTACATCTTTAACGTTTCTTTCGGTATGTCAAGCATTGGGCGACCAACTGTCCCACTGTTGATAAGGGCAGGTCTACATGTTCCAGGCAAAGATTGAAAAGTGTCCTCCAACAGTTCATTGTAAGCATCTATAAGAATATACAGAAGTTGCTCTGGGAAGACTCGTTCCCATAAACCTTGCTCCTCACTACGCACTCCAACTTGAACTATTTGTTCTAGTTTGTATAGAATATATCTAACTCTTTTCGATCGCGATTGAGGCCCTCGAGTAACCGAATTATCTCTGACAAACTGCTTGAAACATATTGTTTTAAGTTATTCTCCGGAGATACCATAGAATTGACAACAGAAGACATAACTAAAATCGATATCTAAACGTTTGTCTCTATGCGCTGAGCACATTTCTGAGCAAAGTCCTGCTGTACACAGTTACAGAAATCGGCATGCCAACAACTGAAAGGGATGGCGCCACGCCAACACTTGAAACGCCACGCGAGTACTTAAACAGCGCGATGACAGAGGAAATGTTGCAACAATTCTAATCATGACAAAAGATTGCGCCACTCAAAATAAAAAACAACGCGCCTAGTTGAAAATCTCCCAAAAAAACTCCTACCACCCGACTAACTAGTTTGCCAAAACATCCGAAATCGACACGCCAAACATACAAACTTAATTTTGTCCTCGATCTAACTCCATACTCACATGGTCAGAAATTCGCAACATGCTATATTGCGCAAGCGCACGAACAGCAAAATATGGCATCTGACATTTGTATATAATTATTAATAACAGTTTGCAAAAACTACATCAATACTCTAACTACAAAAGAATTTTAAAATGTGACAAAAATGTGGTAAATATGTCCTGTGTATCACCAGCTCATTGCACAGATATGGAAGTATTAGTGCTCCCTGATACTGAAACGTTTACAGTAACAGCCAAAGCTGTTGAGAATGCAGAGACCTCAGATGAGGAACTGATGGCTGACGACGATCTTGATGATGAAAATGTCCCTGAGTCCAGTACATTGTCTACAAAGGTTAGTGTCCCAACAACCCCCTTGGCTACCGCAGTACCCAGTCAGCCATTAAAAAAGAAAAAGGTGACCCACCAGGACATACAGCAGAATGCAGCTTGAAGTTCTATGTGTGGAAAAAAGAAAAATTGAAATGGAAGTTGATAATTTGATGTTGGCGAAGCAAAAATTACAGCTCGAAGTTGACGAGCTGCTTGCGAAAAAAACAGTCATTAGATTTTTGTTGAAAAGGAGTATTGATTTGAGTGTATATAAATTTGTATATTTTATCAATATTTTTATCAATATTCACATGTGTATTATATCAATATTTACATTAATTTTTATCAATATTTACCAATATTTCAATATTTTGTTTTATTAATATGTTTGTATTTACCAAAAATTATCACATCTGTGTAGTGTCGTTCGTATCAGAACCGACAGAATAGAATAGAATAATCCTTTAATGCAAAACCTAACTATTTATACCCAATGTTGCATGCATAATTACATACATTAATAACTAACTACACTACATCTCTCCCCATTTTAGATAAAGCTAGTTAAGTTGGTTTTTTTTTTTTGAAAGTTTTTAAATCCTAATACCTGGAGTTAATTCAAGAAACAGAGTTTAATTATACTAGGTCTAATAGACGTCACTCACGATTAAGTTAATTCAAGGAACAGAGTTTAATTATACTAGTTCTAATATATGTCAATCACGATTAATCGTCATACCCAAATCTCTGCGGTTTTCGTCTTGTTCTTTGCGATCTTCTCAATGGAGCACGTTCTTCATTCTGTTCCGGGTACGTCTGCTTTGTTGCAATGCAATAATCATCATCATCATCATCAGAAACGACTCCTTCAGGGCTTTTAATCTTTTTAAAAAACGATACATTACGCGTTATTATAAAAGATCCGTGCTTGGCAGTGACCATCGTTCCTTTCCGGTCATAAACTGTAAAAGGTTTCGGGCAAAATGGAGTTACAGCCAATTACAGATTTAGCTTACCAATACTTGTTTTTACATGAACACAATTATACAATTTATTAACCATTTGACTGAATGAATCATATTTACATACCATATTTAGAAGTAAGTGTTTGCAAGATGATCTCTTACTCGTTGTCCTGATTCGACACCCTCAAAATCAACGTTCTCAAATGGCTCTTCCTCTTCAAATTCTGGCACTGGCTCATTCATATCGATAGCTATGTTATGAAGGATACAACATGCAATGTTGATGGTACAAACTCTCTCAGGTGTCATTCTTAATTCAGAGTGTAAAACGTGGAACCGACGTTTCAAAATGCCAAATGTCCTTTCAATGATGGACCAAGTGATACGCAGAGCTCGATTAAATCGTCTTTGAGGTGGGGTTTGTGGTTCGGGGTAGGGTGTCATTAGGTAAGGTAAGCATGCATAGCCACTATCTCCTATGAGCACACCATTTTCGAAGTTCATGCACTCCAACTGGCCTCCAATATGAGATATTCGAAAGATGTGACTATCGTGAGTGGATCCAGGCCATCTTGCTACAACATTAATAAATTTTCTTGCAGGAAATGAAACAAAAAATTGAAAGTAGAGCGTACAAAGGTGCTTTACGTTTAAACATATATTGTTTATTAAATCAAAATCAATATTAAGAAATTGCCACAAAATATTGGTATATTTGGGTACCCTCTGGTGTTCGAACTATTCCTATTGACATGCTGCTTTCTGTTTACCGTTTTTATACAGTGTCAGTAGTGGCATACTGCTACAAGCACGGCATAAGTTATCTTTATGATCACAAATCCCTTGTACATTGATGCTATGATACCTCTTTCGATTCGCGTACTCCCATTCATATTGAGATGGAGCAATTATCCAAATGTGCAGGCAATCAATGCAACCGAGTGAACAAGGAAAACTGGCGATGTTGTAAAAGCCTTGTTTAGCCGCGTCTCATTCTTCACGAGTTTCAGGAAACCGTACAAAGTGGTTTATTCTTCGACACAAAGCTAGAGTTACTCAATGAATAATTCAGCTGACCATGGACTTATCTAATCCGGCAACTGAATTTCCTGTCACCTGCTGGAAACTTCCTGATGCTAGGAATCTGAGCGTAATAAGTACCTGTCTAGTTGCAGAGACAGCATGATTCCGGTTTGTTATGGGAGCTATGTCATTTTCCAAAAAGCTTGCTATGTGCTCAATAGAACATCTGCCGAAGCGATCGCGCTGCTGTAGCTTGTGATCATTATAGTACTGCAAAATGTTTTCAATTTCACGCCTGAAATTTCTCTCAGCATGCATATTAACTAGTGGAAGAACATAAAAAGGGATGCCACGTAGTCTGTACATCACCATTTTGTAAAGAAAGATAAAAACACAGAGTTTTTCTGCCGGATAGTATTTTAAATGGTCTCAAGACACCGTTTAAATTTACCTGCTCTTTAGCCTAACTTTAACCTGCGTATATCGCTAAACAAGGTACGAACAACACAATTTTTCAAGCATTTAAATTTTATACGGTGGATAGCGAGTTAACCAGTGGTTAACGATTTAAACAGCGTACGAACAACCGGCCCCAGAACTCTGTTAATATCATCCCTCCCTTTGGTCTTTTGGATCACAGAAGTGTCCTCCTTTGGCCCAAAGTGCAATCCATCAACACCAATACCAGTAGGAAAACCGTAATGAAACGAGACACTCGCTCAAGTAGAATGTGTGAACTCAGCAGGTACCCAGGCTCCATGGATTGGTCGATCCTTGGGAACATTGCAACCTGTGAAACCAAGTCACAACTCCTAGTTGATTTGATTACCATTGGCATCAACACAATCATGTCTCAAAAGCGAGTAAAACATCAAGTACACAATCTGCCACGGGTTACCTCCGACTTTAAAAAATTAATCAAATCCCATCAGCACGCCTCTCCAAGGGCGAAATCGAACCCTATTGCCACTACCAAAATCTTGTTAATCAGGAAAGGAAAATTCTCCATAATAGATACTTTGCATCTAAGGTCCAGCATCTTAAGCAAGCCAGTGGTGGAGTGCAGTTAAGCATATAGCAAGAATGGTGACACCTTGTGGTTCTGAGATCTTATGTTCCCAATTTCAAATACCAGGTACGGGATTCGCTCTCGCCACAGGAAATTGCCAGCATGATAAATAAAGCCTGTTTAGAACCAATGCAATCTTACCAAAGGGCAGACCCTCCTCCCACCTTCGAATCAAACCCAGAACTATCCTAAATTTCTGGCACTACTGTTTCATCCATATTGCGGAGACTACTATATAAAGTACCTGGACCCGATGGCATCTCGAACTGGATTCTTAAAGAATATGCCGTAATGTTTCCGACCCTATTTGCCATGTTATAAACTGCTCCCTTTCTGATCAATATCTTCCATCTTCTTGGAAATTAGCTAACATCATTCCAGTACCAAAGCAAAGCCCGGTTGAGGATGCGAACAATCATCTTCAACCCATCTCCCTAACCCAAATCATTTCCAAAGTCGCTAAGGAGATTGTTGTGAAGTTGTACATAGCACCTGCGATCCTAACTATTATTGATCTCTGCCAGTTCGGAGCAATACCAAAGTCCTTGACAACCCATGCCTTTATTTCTATGATCCATCACTGGGCTCAAGCCATGGAGTAGTTTTGGACTTAATTGACCATAAAATCCTGGTACAAAAGATCTCAGCCTAAATATCCACTGGAGTATCATGCATAGAGTAGCTGATTTCCCAACCAGTTGTACGCAACGTGTTGAACTCTCACATGACAGTTTTTCTGAATGCGGTAATGTGCCTTCAGGTGTTCCGCAAGAGACAAAGTTAGGGCCACAAGTTGTTCCTGCTTATGATTAATGATTTAAATGTCTCAAATGTTAACAATTGGAAATTCGTCGATGACACAAAAATGCTGTTGCATCTGTAGAGAGGTGGTCAGCTGAAAATAAACTGCAGCTGAATGCCAAGAAGTGCAAAGAACTCATAATAGGCTTTAAACATTCTAAACACATTTTCAAACCTCTACTAGTAAATGGTAACCCACTCAGTGTTGTAAAGCACAAAAAGATTGTCGGTTTAAATATTTCATCTGACCTCCAGTGGAACATTCATATTGCTGAAGTAATAAAAAAGGCCAATAAGCATATGTACTTCCTAGTATTATTAAAGCACTCTGGAGTGCCAGCTGCAGATATCAGAAATCTTTTCTGTACCTGTATTAGACCTCAGTTAGAATACTGCTTGCAAGTATTCCACTTTTCCCTTCCAAAATACCTGAGTGATGACTTGAAAAATGTTCAAAAAAGAGCGCTGGCCATCATTTCCCAAACCACTCATACGAACGGAATCTACAGAAGTTTAACTTAGCTCCTTTGAAAGAAAGGCGCATACATTTATGCAAAAAGTGGTTCTCATCTATTGCAAGTTTGGAGTCTCATAAGTTGCACAGTCTCTTACCCCCCTTGCAAGAGGAAGATTATTATATCAGAAAGAAGTGGGTTTTTGGTAGTATTCCAATCATACATACTGAACACTCTAAATGCACTTTTATCCTGTCAATTTGTAAATTGACTAATACACTCTGATTTTCATACTTTAAAATTCCTGAACCATGTACATAGATCTTTATTACTAACTACAATCTTAAATATTTTGTGACTATACTTTGCAACTAGATTATGCAATTCAGCTATTACGAGCTGCAATGTAACTTCTTTCAATTAAACTATCAAACTATCAAACTGTTGAAGATGCACAATGTTAAGTACTTCTCAACTTCCTCAGTAAGAAGGCTGCAGTTGTGGAGAGATTCAACAGAACCCTAAAGTACATACAAGTGGGTTGAGATCTTGTATGATCTAGTTTACAAATACAACTGCTCCAAGAATCTTGGTATACTAATGGGGCTGGCAGATGTGAGTCCTCAGACTGTGGACAGTGCTATATGGCCATATGCTCAGTAACTTGCCATTTCCAAAGTACAAGATTGGTGGCATCATTGGAATATCAAAGTACAAGTTAACATTCCCCAAGGATTATGAGGTGAACTTTGCAGAGGCGTTGCTCAAGATGACTAGGGTCATGTGTGGCGACCCTATCATGTACGAGCTAGATGATGAACATGAGCCCTTCATAGGAAAGCTCTACAAGCAGTAGTTATCTCCAGTTGATAAGACAGATGACATGTATAGGGTGGCATTGGTGAAATGGTAGGCCTATGACAGTGAGCACATCTCATGGATTGATGGTGACTAGCTGTGGGATACTTGCTAGTCTTCCAAGGCGACCTTTGGTCTCCACTGGTTAGTTTCATGTGACCCATGTGAAATGCCTCTGGCGCTTGTATAAGCAGTGGCAGAGAGTGGATTTTTTATGACTTTGAGATGGAATGCCTTGGTAAAAGGTACACAGAGTACAATGACATGAGTCTAGACGATCTCAGCAAGCGACACAGTCTACTGAATCAAGGACACTTAGACTTATTAAAAGACCCTAGTGGCACAGGCTCAACTGACCTTAGACTGAGAAAGGCATACATAGCAAGTCTTAAGCAGACAAGTTCAAAATGCTGGGGGACACCAGCTTTGCCAACAATGTTGATGGTAAGACTGTGACCATAACCCACAGCAGGAACACATGGGTTGAAGGGCCTGCAGTTGAAATTGTTAGACCTGAGAATGTGCCTATTAATGCAGTTGAGAATTGTATTAGTGAAAACATAAGTTCAGGATTTAGGATTGCTGGTGTGCTAAATCCGGGGGATGCAATACCCGGCTCTTGCATGGGTGACGGCTGAGCACTACAAATACAAGCTAATTACCTTCAGGATGCACTTGATAGAACAATCGAGCAAAGAGGGCCACTGATAATCCTGAGGAGTATATAGAATTGGAAGAGAGAGTAATCGGTTTCAGAGTTGCTAGAGATAGGTCACTTGAGCAAAGGAAGAGAGAGGAAGTCAGAGAACAACAAGTGGAGAAAATTAAAAGTCTGCAAAAGTTCAAGGAGTGGGCCAAGAAAAACCTAGCAGGGCTGTCGGCCATGACTATATCAATCGCTGATATCATTACCACAGTTATAGTGGCTGGTAGAAAGGCCACCTACCAAGGAGAACGAGCTACAAGCAAGTTTGCTAGGGCATTGTACAACGTGGGAAAGCAGGTTGGTCTTTTGTTGGCAGCACTCTTGAACGTCCTCGCTCAGGTTATATCGTGGGGTGCTAAGGGTATTGCATGGTCGACCAGTAACTAGTGGTTGTTAGCAATTGCCTTTGCATGGTTTGTGTACAATTATTTCCAGCAACGCCAGGCAAGGCCTGATGCCTAGGGGGCTCACGTGGCGAGTCTCCCACAGCGGCAGTCACAATGGTATACAGTCCGCCTACAGAGGCTAGTGCCTCCATCAGCAATACCGACATTAACAAATTTTGTAACCATCTTTATTTAATGAACAAGTCAGAGACCAAGCTTAGCCCACCATTTAGGCAAATGCAAATGGAAACCATAAAGGGTGAGAGAAAGAGGCATGTCGTGATAATGAACCCAAACATTGCCAACCCAGGGGAGGAACTCTACATCGAAATACCAAGCTGAAGCCCGACAGTTGAATAGTACCTGGTTATTCCACTTGCTATTCGACGTTAAGAATACTGACACCAAAATTTGCTTCCTGAACAACCTGGCTAGGGGGTTGCAAGAGCACCTGCAGATCTGTCTAGCAAGTGAGACAGTTTACGACTGTAATGGGGAGAGTATCTACAGGACATACGAAGACCTTTGGAAGACCAACACTGATAGAGCCCAGATGATTGAATATGGCATTGCTGGTGAGAACCTTAGAAGGCTCATGTCCAAGGATGATGATGGTGCCACGTCTGGTAATGCTGTTAAGTTAGCTGACATGATTTTGTTCACGGTTTATGGAAACAGGCTGAAAATCATCCTGGATAGGACAATCCAGGACCATGTCTAAGCTACCAGCTTGTCACTCTCATGAAGACAACTGTTTCAAGTAAAAAAGTTAAGTAAAATTCAAGTAAAAAAGTTACCAACATCATTTGGAATAGGCATATCTTGCTCTTGAATAAAACATATCAGTGAAGGATAGAATTAGACCAAAGCCATTGCATCCAATGGACCCAAGTGGAATTGCAATTGATCTTTGCTAGGGGGAACTGGATGGGCACATGTAGGATATATTGCTTCCAAAGTTTGCAAGTATTTGCACCCACTGGTTGCTGCAGGAGACATATTAGATTTCTATGTTCAACACATCTAGTAAAGTTGAGTTTTTAAAAAATAGAGTTTTATTGATAAATTTTGATATACAGATGTGGTGAGTGGGAGGCTCAAGTGGTAAGGAAGAGTGTGAGTGTACATTGATATTTACGTTTATTTCACAGCAGTGAGTTAGGGTTTTGTAAGTTGTGAAATTGCTGTGATTTCTATTTGCTAATAATGGTAGGTTTTTCCAAGCACAAAAATATTAGATTAACCTTAAACAGGTGTTACACTAGAAACAATTTCTTGTCATGTACACTCATGTAATTTCTTTTTCATCATGATATTTTTAATGAGGAAATATCAACATGACATTGTACAATTCAAGGTAATTCTGTATTTTCTATAAACAGATGATCCGTGAGCATCACGGATCTTTGTAGTTTTTTACAGAATCGGATCTTTGTAGTTTCTTACAGAATGGTCCCGGCTCGTCAATATCTCACGGATTCTCACGGTTTTCAAAAATATTGTCCCTGATTTGCACAGATTTAAATTATCATAGTAACTTCGGTCATTGACATATATTTACAACAAAAACATGTAAAGAGGACTCACAAAACTGAACTCTCTTTCGTTTTACGCTGCTTTCACTCAACTCTACCCAGCCGTTCGTCGAAAAGGGGGCTTAACAACTGCCTGCGAGCAGGTTTTTTTGAGTGTCACGTGCTGGCGACAGCGTGCGAGCGAGCCGAGCCATTTGAGCTGCTGCAACATGTCATGGTAAGTTTAGTTGGGTGTCATTTTCATAACCGTTTTTTGTGGTCGGCGCAAATCACTGTGGCGCTTCCTTTGAGTCTCAATTTAACCAAAACTCACGGATGATTTTTTTCGAAAGTTGGCTACTATGCAAAAATGAGTGTTGGAACTTTAGATATTTAGTTTGAAAATTGTAAATACAATCAGTATTGAATCAGCAACAAGCAAAGACACAAGCAACTTCAACTACCGAAATAAGTTTGATAATAACTTTTACCATAGTTGTTTGCATATATCGCGAGTCCATTTGTAATAACATAACACCCTTTAATTCTGATCTTCATATATAAATATTTATAACTTTTTCTCAAAAGATTTTGTGCTACATGCAAATATTTCATTCAGAAAGTTTCTCAAATAGGACGAGGAAATGACTTAATTTATTGGCCAAGATTTTCACATGACAGCTGTCCAACCTCCTCTGAGTCAAGGAGTGCCCACGAGCAGGCTGTTTGATCAAGGCAAGAATTTCTTTGGTGCAAAGAATGAGAAAGACCAGTTTATGACAATACAAAAGTTCTACAAGGATGCCTTTCCTCTCATGATAGACCTGTGTAGTAATGAGGACAATCAAACAGAGCGTGGCAAGAGAATTGTAAACGTGCAAATTGATATTTTGTAAAGGAGAAGGCAACAACCACAAATGTTGTTTGCCAAGTATTTGTCGTGTCAGATGCTTGTGGCATTCTACAATCATAATAAGAGAGACATGCGAACTATGGCAGACGACTACTTGGGTGACTAGGCAAGGAGAAGCTTAATGAGATTGTTAGAACTCTTAAGGAGGTGCCATACTCAAAGGTGGACATTCAGCTGGTCTACTCCTTTCCAGTCAAAATAAAAGTCTAGACTAGTGTTGTAGATGACTGACAATATCATTGAAAGTATCTCCGACATTAACTGCCAGATATTTGAGATATTGTTATCTATTCATTACATAAATGTGAAGGAATACTACTTGATTAAAATAAGATTAAAAAAACAAATCAGTCAACAATAACAAAAGCGATGCAACCTAATAGTATATGTCATGATAACAGTGCCTTGGGAAATTATCAATAACTTTACTTGGTAACCACAATTGTCTCTTTGATGAACAAAACCAAGAAATTACAATTACCAAATATTAAAACAATACCAAGAATGAAAGCTAACTAGCAGTATGTCACTATTCATTAACTAATGAAACGTCTTGGTAAATTATGAATACGCCAGAATGTTTTGTTTATGACTTCATGAACTTGGTTATAATGAAAGTGTCTTTGCAGTAATTAATTTCTACACCAGTTGAAGTAAGAAGGGTTTCCTCGATTACACGCTTGTTATAAATATCTTCTTCACTGATAATTGTTTCAAGAGCTTCTTGGAAAGCAGTAATAGTTGTGGTTGGTTTGCCACGGCCATTCTCAACAACAATAATAGCAAGAATGCTTTTACAGCATTTACTGGACTTCATTGTATGGCCACATTTATTGCAAGGGCAGATCGGACCAGGATCAAGCTGAACAATTTTTCTTTTACAATTAGCACAAGCAAGATAAACATTAACGCTGTTAATCAAAAGTATTTGCTCAATAGGTGTGCTCACAATACCATTTTCTGCAGGCATTGCCATCAGACTTTCTTCAATTGAATTTAATGAGCTTTCAGTTAAAGGATATAACTTACTTTGTTTGCCCAAAGATATTTTTTTCTTTCCATTCCAAACTCGAACTGTCGCAGACATGAATGAATAAGCATGTCCATCTTGAACTGACGTGATGTGAGGATGCCACATATTTACGGTGATCGAGGCATTGGCATCGACCAATACTGCAGAAACTACATCCAAACTATCATTGACTTTCTGTCTTCCAGATATTTGAACAAACTCTCCCTTGACGTTTACTCTATCGTATTCTGCACAATCATCAAGAATGCTTTGTATATTGATGAACTTTTCATCATTTTGAGTGATATTGGCATACTGAAATTCATACTCACTTTGGTCAGAACTCCACATTTTTGTGGCACCATTTATGATATTTTTTTCCATCTTTAGTATAAGTGAATCTCTCCAGCTCAATTGGGGTGCGAGTTTCCTCACTCAATTTTAATAATGGCCGTTTAGGGGGAGAGTACAAAAGTCCTTCCTCATACTTGGTCAGTTAGGTTTGTAACTTGAAAGTCGAGTAATCATAGTGTTTCTCTTATTCCTGAGAAAACTGCATAGGCACATCTGTAGAAGTAGAAGGGCCAAATTGCGAGCCATGTGACTCCACAGTAAAATAAAGTTTCCTTTTTCCACCTTTGTTTTTGATGTGATCTACATTGCCGCCACTTTTTTAGGCCATTGGACGAGGGTCGAAAATATGCTTAGAAAACAGATTCCGTAGCACCCCTCGTGTGACTACATAATTTTTACATGAATCGATAGATTAGAACTTACTTAGTAAGAATCCACTTCCCCCCAAGCGAAATAGTTGC
>JAODVM010443047.1:0-23323 GCA_025400095.1 Phenganax marumi
GAAATTTTACGAATGTTTTAAAAAATCACTATCCGGTGGATAGCGCTATCCACCTTTCGTACAACCGGCCCCTGGTGAATAAAGTAGAAATTTCACATTCGAAAATTTTGCGCAATTCAGCACCGTATAACCGGTCTTTTGTATACGACATATCATACACAGCTTACACAATATTTCAGGCTTGTGAAACTGCACTTTGTATTTTTATACTATAAATTTTTAATAGACAATATATATAATATTACTCTGTGTAACTGTTTATCAAATGCATTGTATAACTATGAATAGCAGTAATAATAGTCTATTAGATTTGAACTGTACCACATTTTAAAACTTGTATTCTTTATTATATATTGTTAAAAAAACTTTCGTTCCTCTTAAAATTGAATGCAACTCGCAAAAATCACGAACCCACGCGACTTATTCACATGCGCAGTGGTTGTTGTAAACAGTGAAACGTGGCGCTAAATGTTCAAAATTCGTTAGGGAATCTTCCTTTTTAAAAACTCTGAAACAAAGTCTTTGAAGCTATTTGGAGCCGCAGAAGATATCGCTAAGGTAAGATAAAGAGTTATTTGTTTATATATTTCTTTAAATTGTTTGTTCTTGTCAATTCTAATAACTTTTATCACAGTTTTAAAGTGGACTTAATTTTCCACGTGTCCAGCAGTCCAAGGCATTTAAAACATTTAAATGCCTCTTGAATCTTTTTTTCAACAATAGTTGAATTTGCTGGGAAATAGATTGGTTATAGACTTATGAGCAATGGTTTTTGCTCGTTCTCTAGCAAGCTTTTGCGCCAAAACTTTGTATGTATTTATTTATATTATTACTACAACGAATTGTTTATCGCCGAAACTAAAACGTTATTTTACATAAATTATACATTCGTTAGAGCCTGACTGCCTGAGTAAGTTAATTGTCTCAATTTTCAAGGCTCTTTGTATTTATCAAGCAAAAATACTTCAAGTTGCCATCCCGTTGACCTAACATTGGCTTCTTGATTTTCTGCTAGTCTCCTTTCATGACATGCCAGACATGGGCACACCAAGGTTTTCTAAAACAATTATGTTCGATGTGCTATTGGAATGATCCATGACTGGTTTTAAGCTTTTTTTTGAGAGTTCGAAAGCATAGTTGTTCTCGATTGTTGGGCTGTTTCCTTCAGAGAACCCTTGTGGTAGCATTGATGACATACTTGATTTCCTTGGGCTGCTATCATAAGTTGATGGGGTACCACCTGTAAATTACAGATATTCGATTTATGATAAACACTATATGTGGAAAGTTCTAAATTGCTCTATATTCATTATGAAGTAAACTTATTAACTTCGACTTGCCCTTGTTGTTGCTTTTGATGGTGATGAGTTTGTGTTTTTGTACTTTTCTTGTCTTTTGGATCGCATCATGAATCTTAAAAATGATCGTTAAGACATATAAGCGAAGAGGTTATCATTACTAATTGCTGAAATTGTGTGGTGGGTTATTATGTCCTGGATTCCTAGCTCAAAATGATAATAACACCAGTGTTTTTTAACAAACTCTTCTATCTCTGCATTACTTTAAACAATTCCCTGGCGTACCTTCTTGTTGAGAAGAATATGAAAGACAAATATCATGAGTCCCTGAAGAGAATTGAAAATAGCAAAAAGATATTTAAATGCAATCAGGTTTCTATTGAGCACGAGTAGTCCAAACACCCAAGTAAGTCCAAGCAACGGTAGAAGCACTGCAAAGCCTTTTAGAGCAACTTTGGCTCTCTTCGACGTTAAGCCAGCTGTTGATTTGGTCACTCCTGCATTGCAACTTTTCCCAGTTTTCAATGAACGATTTGTGCTCATATCACTAGAAGAGAGCGCACTTCGTAAAGCCAAGATGAAAACAACAATGTTGATCTGAAAGAAATGAAAAAATACGATATTGCATCATCAAAAGTCACGAATAATCACGATATGGCTGATGTCATTTACCAACAAGATGGAAGCTTTTCGATTACTTTGGATTTGAGCTAGCTTACCAGCCAGATGACACAAATTGTACCAGCAAACGTCCAGAACAACACACCATAAGCCTGGCACCAACATGAATTCGTGGTGATGAACTCGTCTGGTCCAACCAAGCTTGTCAACAGCGTCACTGCAGCGGCGGGTACACCTTGAAGTGAAGTGATACACTTGTTGAAGTGACTTTTAAGAGCATTTCATTATCGGCCTTTGTTAGAGCAAAATCGAGTGGTAAATTACTCTGAAAAAAGTGTACGAAGATTTTTTGGATTAAAAAATCCCTGTAATTTTGTTGGGATTTCGGGATTTTTGGCCAAATTCTCAGGGATTTTGGGATTTTTTTAGAGATTTTTTTCAAGTATTTTCCGGCATTTTCTTTTCTAGCGAATTTTTTCGCATATGTGGGCCTCAAGTATTAAAAAATCAAGTCGTTCTACATGAAATCTATGTGCTCTCCATGAAATCTATGTGATTTTTTTGGATTTTTACAGATTTTTTGAAGTTCTTTAAGATTTTTAGGACCGTTTTGCGGGATTTTAATCTTGAAAGATTTTTTTTGGATTTTCAGCGAAGTGTACGAAGATTTTCAGAGTACTTTACCCCTCGAGCAAAATCGTACGCCGTTTCCTAGTTTGGTTCATCTCCATGTGTTTTACTGTTGCATAACTATCTGTTGGCTGATATTCTTAATCACAGGTTTTTTCATATTTAAGAAAAAACTTTTTAAGGAACCTGTACTTGTAAACATATTTATTAAAACTCACCCCAGCCGACGATGTAGAACACTCTGAGATGTTTTCCTCCTAAACCCATGCCTGTGAAAACATTGACAAGTTGAAGATAAATGAGGACTCCCTCGCATAGCATCCAACCAAAACACGCGAGAACAGAGAAGTACAGCGATATGGACACAGCTGTGCAGAACACCTACAAAGGAAAAAACACAATGAAGATGTTGATATGTTCCGCCAAGTTTTAAATGTTGAACTAACTGCGCAATAGTCGGTATAGCTATTCATGCAGGACTGGAAGTGACGTCAGAAATTGGCCCACCTGGCTTTATTGGCTTTATCGGCCTTCATGGTTTGACTTCTGGCCCGGTGGTCTGGCCTGTCCGAAGTCAGGCCAATCAGACCAGGTGATCCAACGTTGACGTCACTTCCGGTCCTGTATGTACGTTTTAATCTATTAATAATATATTTCCCTGAATGGCCCCGAAAGCGAAGTTGCACAGTGATACAAGATTTTCTGCCTACCGTACCTCGTGGCCATGCGCTGGTCCTGCTAGAACTGCAAAGATATCTGTCATTCCAATCGCCACACAGAGATGCATTAGCACCTGAGAAGGAACTCTACTTTTCGCATTCTGTCGAAGTCTTTTCCATAGAAATGCATGGGTGAAAATGGTTAGGAGAACTCCAGCGAGTGACACAGAACAACCGATGGTTGAAATCAGCTCTAGAGCTTTCCTATCGAGTCCATCCACCTAGAAAAAAGCAAAGCTTTGTTGGAGATATTACGTGTCTTGTCAAGGCATAGACAAAAGTCCTTTGGGAGGAAAAATTCGTAGAGCTTATATTTAAGTTGTTTGCTCGGAGAGGTAACGACGTCATTAATATCATCTGCACGCGTGATAGATAAGCAATCACGTGGAGAGATCAAAATGTGTCAACTACGCTCACTTTTACTCACGAAATCTTATAGGGTAACCTCATTTATTAACAAAGGGAAGATACCATATCTACCATCCCACTATGCTGGTTACAATATTAGCGCAGAAATGATGTGTAACGCTTACCATATTTCCTGATATATCCATGCATGCAAACGCTGTTAGGTGGTCGCATTCACAAATCAAGCGATCACTGACTGTCTTGTCTCTTTTGCATCCATCTGTTCGCCAATAGTTGTGGTTGTTCAACTCCGGTTTCCAGTAGACGCATGTCCTAGTATTAATCTAATATAGAAGAAGACAATGAATATATCTTGTTGTTTTTTTTCTTCCTTGGATGATTTATAACACAAAATCTATCACCATACAAACATTCAAAGGACTTGATATATGAAGGACATCATTTTGATGGCGGTCAACTTGTGGTAGCCCTAATAAGAAAATGGTGTTGATTCTTTTCATTATACATAATAGTTGCATTGTAAATGGTGAAAAACATCTAGGTTTGGTTTGCCTGCGCTTATAAGGGTACACGCCTCTGAAGTTGACCACCATTTGCTGCCTTGTGGATTATCCGCAACCTTAGAGCAGATTACTTGCCCAGTCTGTCATATTCCAGCTGATGCGAACCGGTTGTGAAAACTTTACTTCTGGATCCGGTTTGGGTCGAACACTTGCAGTCACAATATTGTTCTTGATTTCTACATCAGCAACTCCGTTTTCGCCAGAAGAAGAGTTTTGTACGAAGGAATGCATAGTCTTGTACCACGCGACAACAATCAAGGAACGTTGAGTCAGATCTTGTGTCAATGCATTTGGAGAAAGATCAATGGATACATCAGGAAGATTGAATATTCTTTCGTGAAGGGAAACATTGCCTGGTTGTACGCGATTTACATGGAGTTCAACGTTTGAATTTTTAGATGTAAAGGTAGTTGAAGCGTTTGGATTGTTCTTTAGATTCTCTCCTTGTTGAAAGCCGAAATTTTCTATGGTCAGAACAAGATTACGAAGCGCGAAGGTATTCTAACAAAAAAACAAAGCAAGGAATGAATGAAACTATGACCTCTAGTACGAGAACATTGGAATATATGTAAAAGCATTGATGTCTGTGGATAACGGTGGATCTGAAATTGTTACTCTTGTAAACTAATATTATGGAATGTCTTCGAGTTCCTACCGATATATTTTTCCAGGAATTTGTGTTTCTCTGGTCCAAGATATTGTTGACTGGTTCCATTATGTTTACATCTGAAATATTCAAACCAACGAGATTTTGAAGTATGTCACATGTAGTACGGAGGTGACTGGACTTCAATCCAGTTTTTCTTTCCGTTTTCAGCTTATCGAGGTCTGTGGCATTCGACAATTGGTTTGTAATCTCTTGCGCCACTTGCTTTCGCTCTGTGGCGTTGAATTTATTCATATAAGCTGCTAGGTCATCCACCTTCATAATTAATATAAACACATTTATTACACATTGTCGCAACTCTCTGGCGAGTTAGGTTTCTTCCTATCGTAGCTAGTGACAGTAGTAAAGGTAGACCCTTTTAGAACTTCAAGCAGAAAGGTTTTTTCCGTGATAAAATTTATAGTATTTATCCTTGCCTCTTTCTCCAAGTTCTTAAAGGTCTCTTCGCTGTTTTCTCCCTCTGTCGGTTCTAAAATGCAAGCATTCTTTTAGTATCAATAAATCTTCTCTTTAGTTACGGTCTGAAGTAGTCTCTAATGTGAAAATTACCGCCTGTACCATTGCACGCTTCTTGCCGAGGCGCCACTTTACTCTGAAGAGAAACACACGCGAAGCGCTCAAGCCTAAGCGTGGACGGTATTTCATAAGTCAGAGCGGTGTTGAGCGGGTTGACACCATATTTCATAGATTTTCGTCATCATTTTCAAGTCGTTGCACTTACAGTGCGTCCACACATATCCGGAATGGTTGTACCTGGTTTTGGCTGAAATCCAATTCAACAGCAGGGAACCGAAATTTACTTGAAACCTATGATAAGATAACTAAAGATAAAGATTACGTCTCACCTGATTTATTTGTTCTGGTGAACTGCACTGGGGAAGTTGTATTACACAGAGGAGCATTTGTGATTCTACTTGTGATTCTACACGATGACAGTGGAACTTCAGTATCTTCGCCGCAATATTTCCGTTTCAGCCTGGAACAATTATGAATCCCTGGCAGTCGATAGACGTAGAACTGACCGCAAAATGTAACTGAAATATTGAGCAGAGTTTCGCAATCTCCTAGTACGTCTACGAAACAAACTTGAGCTTGTGTGGTCTCGTATAATCCACACGGATGAGATCCCTGAAGTTTCCCTGGAGCAGAGGCTCCACACATGCCCTTTCGGACATCTTTTGATGTCAATGTATTTCCAGCTTGTCCACTGAATCTATACCAATCTGTTCTTTTTACTCCATCATCGCACCTTGGTATCCTAGCCAAAGCATTGTTACGATTACGATTTTTGTCGGTCAGATTTTTATATTTCTTGCATTGCAATGGCGTATCCAAACCATTTGAGCGAATACTTCCTGATAAGTTCAAGAGCACAAACCCAAAGATGAAATGCATTACGAACCGTTTAGACCATATAGCCATACTCGTTTGTTCACCCTCTAATATGTGCTATTGTTTACAGTATACCCAGACAGTACATTCTTACGTAATTGCCCCAAGACTTCAAGTTGAGGCAAGTCCCTTTAGCCGACGTCCGTATGTCAGACGAGTCTTGTTGGTTCAATATCTTATCAGCCTTCCTGTAAACTATGTCCGTGACGTCGAAGATGTGTAATAAACACCTACTCAAGTTGTCTTAAATCCCCATTTTTGCTTCCACCATCACATTGCGCCAATGACGATAATGCTGCTGACGGATGTTGCCACATCTAAGCAAATATATGGTTCATTTAACTTTAGCTCTAATAGGGGGTCTAACGATAAATATATAATTCGCTGTATTAAAAAAGAATGGTTTTAAAAAGTCTTGTTGTTTTGTTTTCGTCTTGGGGAGGGCGAGTGGTGAGTGATGTCTCTCGATACATGCTGTGAAGCTACTGCTAAATATGGATGGAGGCATGAATAGTTTTGGTGGTGAGAAGTCGGTCACGTATTGCTCACCGAGTTGAGTTGCCAAGTCAAACGTGGATAAGATCCTACTCAATGAATGTAGTTCATCACAAATTGTGAGAGAGGACACTCCAAACATGACACTGCATTGTGGTACACTATCTTCACTTTGAAGATAATTCACCACGTTTGTGGATTGGAAGTGTGGCATTATTGTGTACCTATACTCTCTATATATAAATATCGAGGAGGCGTTCCATTTCCTGAATCAAGACCAGGAATTTTGTAATAGTATTAAATGTAAATAAGATTTTTTACGTCCGCGTAAACGTGTTTTTATTTTCACTTTTTTTTAGAAATTAAGAGATAACGAACATGATTAACTTGTGTTCACCATTGACGCAATCTCGCTTGCAAGGTCCTGCGTACGAAATTAAAACTGCCCTGGGGAGGATTGTGGATTTCCGCTGGCCAGAATGAACGAGGTCGCGGCTTTCTTGGGAACAAGAGCAACATAATGTCTAACAATACTAACATTATGATTTGATCATTATTGACATCACGACCCATGGGTCAAGGTAATTTTTGTCGTATTTCATTGTTACATCTTGTCTTGGACAACACCTGCTCTTGTAGGTGGGGTCATGTCTTCCGTCTGTACTGTCCTAGTGTTATGTCATTTGGACATGATCTTTAATTACCCGCGCAGTATCGCTCCAGAGTTGTACGCGCGTCTTCAAGCCATTCACCCCGCACTTTACGCGCATGTTTCAATTTGCACATCTGTGCTGCATAGCAAATTACTACTAACGCGTACAGGTGATAGATTATCGTCTCTAAAGTCTTCGTGCATAAGCGTTTTGTGCCCATATTGGTGAGATTTTTTTAGAGGCTTCACAGCATTGCTGTTTCTGGTAAGTGCATAGGCGTTCTTGAGTTCAATTGTTCACCATGCAGGTGTTACAGCCTGTGTACTTTGAACGCCGTAGTAATTGACATGTACACTGCTTGTATACATTGACTGACTATGCTTACTGTTTTATATAGGTTAGACTGCCGTTTGACCAGCAGTTGTAACTGTAGGGAGTGTAACCATCTTTAGTAAGTATACAACAATTGAATGACATCATAAAAAGCACAAAGTCTGTTGAATGTTCTGCGATATGTGTTTACATTCATGTCATGGATGATCACAGATAACATCAGTAAAGTATAGCCATTTATTGCTGAATCGCACATACAAGCACCAGGAACCTAACATCTTGAATATGCTGGGTGAAAGTGCTAGATCATACTGTGCCCGAAGTTGCTGACGGCTGATCATATCCATACAGCCTTAGCCTCTATGAATTTCCACTAAGAATTTTATTAAAAAATGGCTTCTTCAATTCATGCTAAATGTAGACATATTAATATCTGCATTATATTCTCCTTCAAATATGCATTGTTGTACAAAACGTAGTTCAAGTGCTCATTACCATATAAATGAACATATAAAGTATGCATGGAGCTTTTTATCGCAGTGAATGTGTTTTTAATTTGGATTTTCGCATGATTAACCTAGTCTCAAAATTACGAACATCTGGAAAAAGAATTTGGGATACGAAATAGCTGTGCTGTAATTACTTACGATAATAGGATGTTATGTGAGCCTGCTTAAACTGTTTGTGCCCGTTGCGTTTTTTGATGAGCGAATATTTTAAACATGTTTAAAGATTTTAGCAAAGATACGTCCCGTGTACATATATAATGCATGAAAAAGATAAGACGGAGATAGGATTCGTAGTACTTTAAAGGTGTTAGGAAGCTTTGCACTATATTTTTCTAGTGAGCCATCTGACAATGACGAAAGAAACTCTACTATTTGTGATTTTCTTTGGTCTCATGTGGTCGCTGGACTGCCAAGATTTACCACCAAAGCGTCGAACGTCTTTTAGATCACGTGACAACCTCGCGAGCAAGCCCATATCCATCGTTGGACCTGGTTTGTGTTCGAAATTTTGTCCTGACCAATGGAATTTTTTTTGACAAACTCTGGACGTTGCATTCTGCGTTGACTACTGCTTGTTTTCTTTCTTTAGTAAGAATTGAGGTTGTTGTCAATGAATATCAAAGAGAGCTTCGTATAAACTGCGCGGCTAATGTTACATACGCCGTTGATTTTGAATGGAAATTCAACAACAATACTCTTTTTGAGAACGAGAGAGTTAAAATTGTGACTCGGGCCCGACGTTCATCACTTGTTATAAGAAAACCAAATAGAGCTGACGGGGGAACGTATCAATGTGTAGCGAGGTTAGTTTTCGAAGCAACAAAAAAAACGACTCTCATTGAATCTCTAGGAAGCACAGTTCAGAGCTGAAAGAACTATCAAGTATATATTTAGTCATTGTATATCCTTCTGAGGTAACTCTGGATCTACTAGAGAAGGCTCTTGTCGCATTTCTATCATGTGAAGAACTGTTTGGAAGTGATAAAAGTGGACAACCATTTTTACGTTGTTTGTACTATTTTTTTACGTTTTAGATCAAACCGAACTCGCTGGACGCTCAGCATAACCGTCCCTGTGACAATTCCATTTAACCACGTACTAAAGCTTAGAATTAAACCGAAAGATGTCGTTCGTAGGACTGGTAAAGTATATTTGTGTATCTCACTATCAGCCAATTGTAGACTCCACCGGCTGGCAACAATTAGTAATTGTTGAGTGATGCGTGTATTTTGTAGGAGAAAGTTTCACGTGGCTTTGTAGCAGGAATCTAGACAACGTGACAAATGTAACATACTCGTGGGCTCGTAAACTACTTCCCCACGGCGAATGGAAAAAATTTGATGTAAACAACGAGTATTACGAATGGCAGACTCCAAAACGTCTTCACACTAGGAAGGACGAGTTTGACGTTTATGATATGTACTGTGAGGTGACGTATAGAGAGACCACGGTTCGTAGTCCTATTGCAACACTGGTCGTCGTACAAGCTGGTATGGAGAAAACTCGACTAAATGTTGATTCTGGATAAATGAACTGCAATTAGTTTGCCTGCATTTAAAAAAGAGCTCAACATTTCCAGCACTTTGATCTACTTCGTGAAATTCCTTATGACAATCCTCACATTAAATTTCTTTGCTAATCTATCATTTATCCATTTCATTGCATCTCTATTTCAGACGCTGTTAACAAGTTAAGAAATTGCTCAGCTGAGGAATTCGAGGGCATACACTGGAACGAGACCCTTTTGGGAATGGCGAATACTCAGTTTTGTCTGCCTGGGGATGAAGATTCTGGCGAGTATACGCTACTAATAACTCTGTCAGTTTTGAACTTTTTTATCTAGTGATTCAGTTGAGTCATCTCTTACTGATGATGATCCGTTGATACTACAGGAGATGATTGAAGCACCTTCGCTGACCAACGTTTTGTGAAGTGTTTTTCATGTATTTGTAGGTATTGCTGTGCGAGTATGTGAAGCTTTTCCAGGTCGTCCTCCAAGTTGGCGTGCACCAAATTTGAGAGCTTGTAGAAGTCCAGAGTTTACCGTACTTGAAGACGAGGTAAAATAATATTGTCGCTCTATAGATTGGCGTCTTCTCAAGGGCGAACTACAGATATGTATATATTTTCACTGTGTTTGGGCTAACAAGCATACCTTATGGCACTTGCATCAAAGTTGAATTTTTTAATGTGTTCTAGTTCGATGCTTTGCAAGAAGGCTTCAAAGTGGATTTCCAACAGAAGTTGGATAAACTGCGTGTCCTAACTCGGGTGCATCGTCAAGTTAAACCAAAGACTGGACGTTCCGCGCGACTATTTGGACAAGATCTGCTCTCTACTATTAACATCTTGAAGAGAACGCCAGAAATTTTTCAGAAAGAGAAACAGTCGAAATCCTCCGCAAAAAAGACTTTGTCATCGTTCACAGAAACTGCGAGTAATGTCCTGGATCTAGAGAACGAACGAACTTGGTTGGACATTGAAGAGGTAATTCTTCTCAACCAGAAATATTTGCACTATAGATGTAGATGTAAACTACTGTAGTTCTGAATGAGTTCTACTTTCTTGATAAACTGAAATCTTGCATGATGAGTCTAACTGAACGATTCCGCACTCTTGGCCTAAAGTCTAATGTGATTGCTGAAGTGAAAACCGCAATCGCTATCAGCTGTATCACGAACTATCCATCGTCTACTTTCTGTTTGTAGGGCAATCCTGAGACGCCAGAATACCTTGTGACATCTTTAGAGGACTTCGGCTTTGATTTGGAGAAACGTCTTGCGGAAAGTGGTGACTTGCTTCAGAATCGTTTCGAGAAAAATCTCGCGTTTCAAATGCGCCGTTTTGACGTGAAGAGCAAGCTAAGGAACAGTGACTATGTCTTCGAACAGAACAGCAGTCGTATCTTGCTACCTCAGTCCATCTTTAACGAGGTATTTCAACTATTTTTAAAAATACTGGATAATTAATTGCAGTTCTGGGAAACCTAAACTAGACTTAACTGTGTAGTAAAATCTATGATGTTCATTCCAGACGGCAAACGAACCTATCACAATAGTCAACGTGGTTTACGATACTCTATCGTCCGTACTCGGTGAAGTCAATACGACCGGCAACCTTGGCATATATTCTAAGTTTCTGGCAAACTCGAGAATTATTTCCAGTGCTGTGCAACCACTTGGTCAGGCGAAATTTCATCAACCTGTGAAGATTGTTTTGGAAAATAACGGGACGGTTGGTCACGTGTTTCGTACCCTTTTGATGTGACTCTCGCATGCGCCAAACGATTTGCTTGTTGATATTTAGGGTCACGACGAGAGTGTTCAGAGACGATGTGTGTTTTGGCAGCCGGGAGAATCTGACAATGGGTGGAGTGACGAGGGCTGCCGACTTGTTCCCGAAGAAACGACGATCACTGTAACAACTTGTGAATGTGATCATCTAACTTTGTTCGCGGTGATGGTGGAGAGCGCCGATGGAGATCTGGTGCGAGTGTTGAACAATTCTGTGAGCTCTATTAACTAGTCTGATTTTCTTATTTGACTTATGTAGGACCTCAAAGAGTTGTCGAAACTTGAAGTGATATCAACAGTTGGCTCTGCCATTTCTTTGGCTGCTGTTCTGCTCACCATGTTTGTTTATATCTATTTTTGGAAAACCTTATGGTCTGCTCGTTTTGTGAACTTGATGAATCTGTGTCTGGCCTTGGCATTGCTGGATATTTTTTCTGTATTGAGAGGACCCGTTAAGAACGATGAGGTGAGTTTTCGAGGAATCTTTCTTCGGGGCCTTTAAGGGCTGTTTCTCCGAGAAATGTTTCTCTTGCATGGTTTTTCTGGGGATTGTTTCTCCATGGCTTTTTATCCTTGGAATCTTCCTCCGAGGACCCTAGCATAACAAATACATGCTCTAATTGTTAGGTTCCTTGTACAGTCATTGGAATTCTTTTGCATTTCTTCTTGCTTGCATTGTTCATGTGGATGTTATGTGAAGGCATCCTGCTGTGTCTACTTTTGATGAATATTTTTAAGCAACATTACGGTCGGAAGTGGTACGCCTTCGTCCATCTTATTGGTTGGGGTATGTTCTCTGTAATTACTAAAATCAGCAGTTTGATCATCCTTGCTACTTCAAAGAAATTTTGTCATGGTTTAGAGTTTCAAAAATAAAATAATAGTCTCTAGAATCCACCATAAAAAAAGATGGCGGCTTGTCGATTCTACTTGAATCCATTGCGATTCTAAATCGTTTGTAGCAACATTTGACGAATTTTACCTGAACGGCATCAAACTGCAGATGATTAGCTTTTTGCTTTCGACAAAGTTGCTGACTTCAAAGCAATGTTTCCTAGTAGTTTTATTGCATATAAACATTCTCTGCGCAAAGGATTCTGGTGAAATTGACATGCTTCCATCTTTTTTTGTTTTATTCAACTGAGATACCATCATAATGAGTTACAATGTGTGTATTTAGGAATACCAGCTTTCATCGTGATCATATCGCTTGGTGCTCGTGGTTTTTCGTATTACGGTTTTGCTGGACACTGTTGGTTGTCAAGATCGGATGGTTTTATCTGGGCAGCCATGGGCCCAATGGTTGTTGTTTTGTTGGTAAGACTAAACTATCACATCTGTCAAAACGCACGCGTTATCTTCCACTTTATTGACAGTTCTTTCTTGGATACAGGCAAGTTATGCTGCCTATGGTGTGATGGTACATCGAGTCATCACGTCACATAAAGTCCAACAAGAAGATACTTTTGGCAAAGTGAAAGCGGCGGCTAGAGCGTCCATCATAATTATGCCTATTCTTGGCTTCACATGGATATTCGCAATTCTCGACTTCTTTTTTGATGAGCTGACTTTCAAATATTTATTTGCAATATTTAATTCTCTTCAAGGCCTTTTCATATTTCTATTTCACTGCGTCTTCAACGCTCAGGTACCCTGAAGTACTTTTTAATTAAAATAGTTTGTTATAAACGAGAGATGTTTGCTTTTTTAGTTTCAGGCTGTTCTCCGTAGTTGTTCTTAGTAAAACCAGTATTCTGTGATGATTTTTTGAAGGTGCAACAAGCGTGGCTTAAGAACGCGAAGAAACCTGAACGAAGAAGTATTTTAGACAAAAAAAGAACTCAAGAAATGCGTAAGCACACTTTGATCGTTTCACAGTTCGTTCTGAAAGGAATTTCCAACCTCTTTTTTTCATTTCAGGTGTGACTGGGTCGCATGAAAGCCTGGACTCTATCAAGTAAACTGACATTATGTCGATGAGTAAGAGAGATCTCCGAGAGAAAAGGATTCCTCGTGAAACATACGAACAGGAAAGAGATTAATTTGTTTCTGTCATAAGGGTTTTTAACCAAAGTGTAATCAGAAGGAGTATTTGTTTTTTTTTGGAAAAGTTTTTCACGCCAAATTTTGTGAAGATATTCTCGCTGACGTCTTATGAATAGGGGCCAAAAATTCCGATAATTTGTCGACTTGCCACGTACGATCTTTTATCTACGATTTCTGATAACAATGCAATCAATGATGTATACACGATTTCTTTTGAAAAACCTTTCGCTAATTCTATTATTCATGATATATTCTCGTCGAGCGGGAGCAGGTGGCAGATTTCTTATCTGTCATCAATGAAAATGAGTCGCCGTTGCGCCGTTGCGAGTCGCCGTAGCTTCCATCTCGAGGTATTTTGAGAATTTACTCAGCATTTTCCTCGCAGTTTTGGAGACAATTTTTGAAGTTCTCTATCTTCTTGTGTAAGGCGAGTGTTTTTCAATATTTTTAAATATGCAGCATGAAGCGATAGCTCTGTGTCTGTGATATACCACAGTTTATTTTTCTATATACTTTAACACGTTCATTAAGATTGTACGAGTAAGATTGATTTGTATACGAGAAGGCAAAAATTTGTGTTCAAAAACAATATACTTTATTTGCGCACAGATATTCTACAGTTTTAAGCTGTTTTGGGTTCAATTTTTCTAGAAATAGATTTGGACGATTTACCTACGTATAATCAACCAGTTATTTTACGAGATCTTTTGCAATTTTGTTTTAGGGTTGTAACTGCGCGAAGCTCTAGTGAGCAATGACGTAAAGTCACTCGAGTGTTTGCTGCTCGGCTCAGATGTTGACGTTGACGAACTGGGGCAAGCGAACTGCTCTGCATACTACTGCATCAAACGGTATTAAAGATAAAAAAAGTAGTGATGCTCCTCATCATATACCTACGTACGACTAATGTTGATCAGTTCCTACGTGGCTCTCGGAACAGGCTTCGTCGAGACGCGAAGCTCTTGCAACACTATGGCGCAGGTGGTAGAATGCGTAAGCCCGGGGGTTGGACCCCGGCACATTGTGCTGCTGAGAGAGGACATATTGAAGGAATAAGGATTTCGATGGGTTACTAGTGTCACCATTCGGTATTTAACTGATGGTTCAGACTATACTCCTGCTAATATAGCCACGGTTTCTGATCATGCAGCTTTGAAAAATCTCTTGGAAAAATGCTATCAAAGATCTACCATGAATGAATTTGTAAAAAGAAACTAAAATCAAGGGCGTTCATTACTACTTGGAATAAATATAATACGTTTAACTGAATATTAATCTCGTGAAATCTAGTTAATATTCTGGAAAATAGTTAAGAATGATTCCTTGTATGGATATCTACACTTACTAGGCTACGTTTCATCCCTCCATTGTAGAATGCTTGTATATGAAGTTGTTTCTGTGTTCGCAGCTCTCTTCTCGATGAAGAAAGTTAATACCTGATTATTTTTAAAGCACGAAAGAGGTTTCACACTGAGTGCCTGACAAGATCTACAAATTCTTCAACGCGTAATGTTTAATTTCGCAGCACTTAATAAACTTTTTTATTGATTTTAATAAACTTCCGTAGCACGCTTGTCATCATGTGTGTGATGAATGTGATTCTTTCATTATTAGAAGCTTGCGAATGGTGCAGCTGCCTTTATAGGAGTGCGAGATATAGATGGTAGAAGAAAAAATAGAGAATAGCGCAAGCAACTGCAAGAATTTGGCTTTTTTCTTATCTATTCCTGAATTGCTGCGCAAGTCCATTTGTCTACACTTTACAAACTGCATGATTCATTGAAGACAGCATTTCATCAAACTTGCTTCAACAAAGTATACAGTATTGTAAATGTACATTGTATATAACGTTGCAATACACAAGTTTGTGTAGTATTAAAATCCTATGATGGAAAACAGGGATTGCTCTAAGGCGAGGTTACACTCAGGAAAATTCTCCTTAGGATTGGAACGGACAGGAGAATTTCCTTTGTGTTAAAACCATTAAGTTCAGGTTGAGAGACCCTGATACAAAAACAACTCTCCTGTTCGTTCCGATCCTGAGGAGAATTTTCCTGAGCGGAAACTAGCCTATAGACAGACATATGACGCAATAGCAGGGTATTTTAAACCCAACTGCCCTCACTCTATATCGTCGGCTTCATGAAAGTGTCGGCTGCCTTGTGGTTACTTTGCCATGAATCCTGTTTCTTAGCATTTCCCTCGTCAATATAATGAACGCACTTTTCCAAAAATGGAAGGAATGAATTGAAATGCGTTTGTAGTGCCAGGGGAGAGAATGGAAAGTTAGTTTTGTTCGTAACATGATAAAGTTTAACTTTGCAACGGAGTTCTTTCTCCATTTGAGTTCCTCCTATCTCTATCGATGCTTGTGTCTGCAGTACATGGAAAATTTGAAAAACCATTAACAGGAATTGTCTGCTGTTGAGGTGAAGAATGAATTTCTCGTGAAACTCAATGTGTTCAGCAAAGCCAAAGATTAGGAAGAAACTTGCATGGCTATACGGAAATATTTAATATTCTAATAATCTGTTGCAAAGTTTTATTGCCCATTGTATTGATGAAGGTTTGGCCAGGCACAACAAACCCTGAGGGCAAATTTAGATTTGCGAATGAAGTATGCGTCCTCGTGATTGCAAACCACTTTCGATTCATTATTTATCACTAGTTTGCCAAACACGTGAATGCCTTTCAAAGTTGCCGCACTGTTCAGAATGAACCATGATGAAGCGTGCTCTCATTATGTGGGATTGTTTTGCAAATCAAAGTGGACCTCGGAAATTAGGCACTTGTAAATCGCACAATACGAGGAAATGGTAAAAAGCGCAAAGATATTTATATTTTCATTCATTTACGATCATCGTGTACAGGTGTGAAGAGTTAGTCTTTCATTTCTAGTGTTTTTCTTGTAAAGAAATTTTGTGGAATGATGATTTTGAGCTTATCGTTCAATAAAACGATTCAGGATGGCATTTTAATGTCTCTTTTTTTCATTCTGAGTTTAAAAACCGTGAAAACGTCAGGTTGGTTCCCTATGATCTTCGCTTTTTTTAAAGATTAAAACTTAAGTATTTTTAACCGGTGGTTTAAGAGAGATACTTAATGATTAACAGGTGACAGTACCTTGCATAGATGACTTCATACAGTAGATCCATTTATGTGGTGATTATTTTTTGGCAGACATTGAAAACAACTATATACTAGTAGGCGGATATTGTATTGAAATCCATTTATAGGTGTTAAAAAAATTTCATGTCATTTCCTTAGTCATTCTTCCTCCTAAGTTTGTATTCAGTTTAACAAGAAAAGGCTTGTTGTGTTGATGGAGTTGTCCAGTTGAATCAGGTTTACTCCCTTAGCCGTGGTTGAGTGCAATACATCTCTTTCACAAAATTGGGAGCAGTTACTTTGTATTAGGAATGTTTGAGTATTGTCTTGAGTGATTTCCGAGTGTACGTGAATTTCATTAGAGGCGTTGGTGAACCACTTGAAATGAACTAAACACACATTGTTTAAACAAACAAGCCGTATGAATAAAATCTTCCTTTTTAATCCTAGATGATTGGATTACTGTGACCAAGGTAACCCCTGATCCAGTTTTTGTGACGGTTGGAGAAACTTTGAAACTCAGACTTAATATTGAAAATCCTGAGGGAAGAAACGTAACCGCATTATGGGCTCGCACTTTAGATTACGGCTTATCAAGCCATAAAGAACTATTACAGATGATTAAATATGTTGGGGGAAGTAATGAAAAGTATTCTTCGTATAATGTCTCAAAGATTTCACGAGAGAGACAGATTGATTTGGTTTTAAGCGATGTGGTCTTGGCAGATTCAGGGATATATCGATGTACGTTTCGTAGCCCACCTGATGGAGATTGGAACATTTGGAAACATTACATGGTCATCATTGAAGGTGAGATGTAGAAATAAGCTATGACAGTCTTGTTGTCGAGCGTTCGAGGGGAAACTCTCTAAGTAGGTCTTTAGGAAGACAAGTTTACCATTGGCATAATATGAATATTTCAGGCGAGTTCTTACTATTCTTGCTAATTTCTTTTGCAGAAAAGGATGCGGAGTATCAAGTAGATATTCCTGATACAGTTTATATTACAAAAGGCGCTACGTTGAAACTTGAATCAAAGCTACAAGATACTGCAGTCAATTTGTCAGGTGGAAGTTACGAAAGCTTTTGGGACTTCTCACCTCGCTTTACTTCAAATCCTGAAGTAGCAGTACGAATGGTGAGCTCGACAGAAAGATTGGTAGAGAGCCTTGATCCTCGTTTATCATTGAGAGATAATGGGACGACATTGATGTTGAGAAATACAACACTTAATGATTCTGGAGTTTATCATTTGCGCATAGTGGAAGCTTCGTCGACGTCAGTGATTCGCAAGGATTTTAACGTCTTCGTTGAAGGTAGGAGGACTTTTTTTACTAGTAAATTTAATCCTGAACATTCTTTTCTCTTGGGTTTAATAGCTTCAAATTTCCTTTCATGATATCTTTTTAATCTTTTTTTAACAATGCTCAGTCGTTACACTCGTTATTTCTCGTATATTTGCAGATAAACCAATCGCAAGTATGAGATGTCCAAAAGTAGTCCATTTGATTAAGGGTGAAAATTTTTTTTGTCTTTGCGAAGACATCTCAAAATCTGAAGTGGTTGGTCAAGCTTTTTGGCTTCATGAAGGCAAGGCTATAAAACATTCGCGACGTTTTCATGAGGAAGAGCTGTACCTTGAGAATGTCACTAAGTCAGATGCTGGATTATATACTTGTCGAATTCGTTCTGAAGCATCCATAGTGGAACTTAGTACACAGGTGTTTGTCTCGAATTCTGGTACGGTGTACATTTAATCTTAAATCAATTGTGTTGTCTTCAATTGATAAAATCAATCAATCTTCTTTTCCGACAGCGGAACGAGAAATAAAACATGAGAAACAAACAGCAGAGATTCCTCGATGGTATCTCTTAGCAGGAGCAGCTTTGGCAGGTTTTCTTCTTGGCGGAATTTTATTGTTTATGATACAAAGTGTGCGCGAGAAATGTCGCAACAAGAACAAGGACGTCTACGTTGATGTGTGCGGCTCAAATTTAGAAGTGGATGTAACATCACAATACCAGGACATGAATGACATGAATAGATCACGGTACCAAGAACCGGCGTCCAGTTCATCGCATTATGAGGTTGCTGATTTTCCCGTGTACCAAGATATGAGTGAAGCCAGCTCAGTACAAAACCAAGTAAAACCTGGACTTACTCTTAACCCAGCTTACACAGAGTTGGACCTGCAACGGCTCAGAATGGATTCGCATCCGTATCAAGAGTTACAACTTAACAGTGCGCCTGAAAGTGGAGTGTAGATAATTTACATTCTGGCAGATTATTCTTCATCAGCCTTACAAGCCTTACTTGTAAGTTTGAAATATTCTGCTATGAATATTGGTCAAACGTTTTATCATACAAAATGAACTTTGTCCGAATAAACTTTGTTCATAGAAGAGTTAAGGTGTTAGGAATTTATTTTTTTGTAAATCTTTTCTGTAAATAAACTAGTATAAAATAGAATGAAGCACAGCATAAGTAACTTCGCTACTTTTTGCTTCAATAATTATAGAATTAAACAACAAGGAATTCAGAAAATGCGTATATTGTTCGTTATAAGTGTAGCTGTTTTGGAAATAAACTCCATAAGTATTGGTGAACACATTCATAAAGGCAAAGGGCCAGGATTTGGTTGGGAATATGAGCATTTTATGGTGTTTTGGTCGCATGGGCTGAGAAAGGCTAATTAAGTTAATGTAAGACTGGTACCCGTTCGCGCGAAATCGGTTCTCGACTTGATCAAGTAAGATCAGAAATTCAGTTAACAAGTTGAAGAATGTATTTCTACCAAAACCTTTTGTGCCTTTGTTTTCTTTTCATATTTCTGGACGAGTCAGTTCAGTATCCTTCTTTAGAGCCACAAAGAAAAAAATTCAAAATTGAGGCCGTCCCTGGTGAGAACGTGAGTTCTTTCTATTTCAAACACTAGTAAACACTCGTAACATTTTGTCGTAACATTTATGCAAACATTTCAGGGGAAAATAATGCTACATTTAAGAAGTCGTTACGGATCAATGGGTACAAATGGTCCAATGGTAAGTTGTGTCATATTGAAATAGACTGTATTTAACTGGGATGTGTCAGCCAGTACAACAATGCTTTCTTCATCTTCAAAGGGTGATCAAGGACAAATAGGATCGCCTGGCATACCAGGAGATATGGTAGGAACTAACAGATTTACAATATGCTTTTGGTTTCCTGTTTTGGTTTCATGGCGATATTTGTCTTACATGAGAGTCGGTGATGATTGCTAAATAAGACTTTTTTGTCTATTTGAAATATTTTTTCCTCATTGATCACTGGAAATGGATTGAAAAACATCGCTTTGCATTGTTGTTTTCCAACGCAAGCGTGTTTAAAGCATTTGAATTTGATTTTTTATAATCAGGGAGAGCAAGGCGATTCTGGAGTGTGTCCTATTGAACTAGTGAGTGACAAAAGTACATTATTCGTGACAATACAAGAGATTTTTGAGAATTTACTTTGAATGTACATTAATATCCTAAAAGTATATACTTTAAAGAACGAAAAAGTTATTTGCCTTGATCTTATCAATCTTCACTTTCTCTTCCCCAAGTGTGAAGCAATGCAAGCAACGCGGTTACTCGTATCTCGTGTAGAGGCTTTAGAGAATCTCGTCGCACGAAGCTCATTTCATTCTGATGCAGCTGACAAGCCTAGTGATAGTCCACTGATGACCCTTCATATCACTTCTGATATTTTACTGACCAAGGGGAACGCCTCAAATGGCGGTGTAAAACCTGGAAATATTAAAGTAAACATTGCTTTGAAGAAAACAGCGCCCGTGACAGGTCAACGTGGAAAATTTTTAGTGAACTCGGCTGTTGGATTAATGAAACAAGCAAAAAGTGGAATAGCCAAGAAACCAAGGCTTGATGGAACAACATTGACAGAAAGACAGGTTTGAAACACTTTAAAATAGTTTGATATAAAAAGTCTTTGGAGGGGTAATAATGACCTGCAAATTATCTTATGATGTTTTTCATGGTCACCAGAAATTTAGCAGAGTTCATATGAGAAAAGTTCAACGATTGAGCTAGGCGTGTATAATCAGATTTTCTGACTAGTTTCAGTTGCATCAACCAGAAGAAGTACCTAGTATCAAGAAAAGTCGGTAAGCAACTCGTGATAAACAAGTTGAGAACTGATTTTTGATAGGTATGCTATAATATCGATAAACCTCTCTACCCTTTCAATTTTCTACGCATAGATTCAATCCTTTTTCTTTTTTTAGAGTTCCTCTTGTTCGTCCTCTGTGATATTTTGATGCACTGCGAAAAATTTCGTGAAGAAATTGAACCTATCAGGGTATTTAAATGAAAAATTACGTGCTTTTTCCATTGTGCTTTCTGGACTTTTGTTGATATGACTGTAGTTACTTACGATGCTCGCGTGGTTCATTCATACAGAAGGGTTACACTTTTTCTGACCAATAAGAATAAACACGCTATACCGGCTCGCTTCTCCGCCTTCTGGCCTGTAAACTGCATATTTTACATAAAAAAACGAGGAGACGATGCACCGCTGAGTGGCCATTCTGTTTCTGATCTTTATTCCGCTGTGGTTGATTGTTCGTGGCCAGCGAAGGAGAAAATATAGTCGAGCAGGTTTGGTTTGGAAGTGTCGATTAATCACCCGCACTGATGATTTATTGAAACTTTCACCTGAAACAGTTTCATTTGCTTTGGAGATTGGAAGATCTGCTAACGCTAGAAGCTTGTAATATGTACATTCGGTAAGCAAGCGCAAATTCATTGTTTTGGGACGAGACTAAAACAATCAAGTTAACTCGTCAATGTTAAATCATTTTAAACAGTACTATATCACATGATATGCTCTCTCTCTATTCTGTATTCTCCTGAAACTGCTGGTTTCAACAAGTGGGTTTTTTTCTACCTTATAGGTTGCGAAAACGTCTTGTATCGTTGCTGATAGTGTTTCAAATTGTTTCATTGGTCTCCATATTTTATGTTACTTACTATACGAACTACCAAAATTTAACGATAAGGAATGTCATAAATGTAGAAAGCGTCAACATTTTGCCAAAGAAACCGACTACTGGTCATCCCTTAAATTCTAAGTTTGCATCAACTACGCAACAGCTTAAAATTGAGGGCTTAACCTCACAGATAGAATCAGGATTTGGGAGAAATTTGCGGATAAATCTCGGTGAGAAAGATTGGAAATTGACATTCAAGTATGAAACCGTGAACATTCCTCCGAAAATAAAAAATATGGACAGAAAGAAAGAGAAGAAATCTTTCAACAAATACGTTTTTGTTCATTCTTCGTACACGGAACAAATGTCGCAAGGTTTGCGGAGTGTTCTTAGTCTCTGTGGACAAGCGCAATTTGGTGGACGGAAGGTAGTGCGACCATTTGTTAATAACGGAAGGTTACTTAGCGAAGAAAAACATTCTTCCTTGGGCATACTCTTCGATTTGAATCACTTGGATAAACTTCTGGAAAACAGTAGTTACTCTCCTTTGGTTGACAAAACAGAATATGACGTTGAATGTAAGCGAGGCGACCCAAATCATGTCACAATCCATTTCCTATACATTGGAGGAGTCACGAAAAATTGGAATCTAGGTCATTTCAAAATTTCTGGAGAATACTACGACTCCATCTTTGAGAAAACGAAGTCAAAAGGATGGACAGAGTGTTTGTTTCTTGACGAAGGAATGGGCAGAGCACCTAGCAAGAAGCAGTACTGTGTGAACCCAAGCATTATTACAAACTGGAAAGTTTTGGAGAGGGATATAATTGGCGGTGGAAAATGTCTGAATATTTTCTTGTGGAGAGGGATAGGAGGCGGTGTATATCGTAGTTACTTTAGAGAAAATGAACTTCCATTTTCTCACGACGCGATCCAATTTGCGCTGAAACCGAGTAAACCAATTAAAAATGAAGTAATGCGTTTCAGAAGGACTTTTCTTCCTGCTCGCTTCATAGCACTCTATGTACGTGCAGAATTGATTCTAATCCCACACAAATATAACTTCGAGTATCTCAGAAACTGTATCGATGTTTTAGTCGAAGTAGTGAACGCAGTCAAAACTATTACTGGTATATCTCACGTGCATGTTGCGTCAGATATGTCAAAACACGGGTCTAATTCTTTGGTTAAATATGTCAATGAAGCGAAGCTCAAGTCAAATCCATTCCCTGATATTTACAACTCTCTTGTGTCGAGGGTCGCAGGCGTGTCGTACAATTACAATGCTTCAGAGAGTGAGATCAGGGATCGTGGAGCTATTGCTCTTGTTGATTTGAATATTCTTTCTCAAGCGCAATTCCTTGTCACCGCCGGGAATGAAAATGTATCGTCGTTCTTGCGTTGGGTCATTGGTTCATTCTTAGCTAATCGCCGTGAAGATCATGAACTATGGTCGAAAATTAGTGTTTGTGGAAAAGACTTTTAATCTTGAGAGTATCTTTTTCATTGTATAATAGCACAATTACTTTGTATATTATTAGAGGATAAATATTGGACTTTCCATGAACTTTTATGATCAGAAGTATTACTGAAATCGGTAGACCGCGACACCCCCACTTTTTTTAACTGACCACATGTAAATAAAAAGCCACCACGTGAT
>JAODVM010443158.1:0-23314 GCA_025400095.1 Phenganax marumi
TTTAATCATGTACAATTTTAGCTTAATTTATTTTTTGTAAAATACGTAATTCAGCCAGGTTGGCTGCGAGGTATTTTAATTAAACTATCTATCTATCTATCTATCTACAGAACCCTTACAGAACCCTTACAGAACCCTTACAGAACCCCTCCGTTTTCTTCTCAAACCCCTGCTGTTGACGCCCTATGAGAACGTTTTAGGTAAGAAACTGTTATCTCTACTGCCGTCAGATTCTTATATTTTATTAAACGGGACTCGGGAACTTTCGTACGGGACGCGTTTCTAGGCGTCCCGACGTCCCGTAAGACTGTCTTATAGTAAGAACTATTGTTTGTATGGCCATCAGATCTTGATACTTTATTAAACGGGACCAAGGGACATTCCTACGGACGCATTTTTAGGCGTCCCGGCGTCTCGCAAAACTGTGGCACCCACGGGACTTAGGGACTTTGCGCCCAGGACACATTCCGAGGAGTCCTGGCGTCTCCTAATACTGCGGGACCTACGGGAAACGATCGAATAACCGAATCGAATAATAGTTAGCTACTGTTCACTGGTGTAAAATTATGACACTGTACAAATAAATATGTTAAAAACATTAATCCGTGTTTATTGTAATTCTCCGAGCAAAAAGCGTGATCTAACAACGTTTTCATCTAAAAAATGTATACATTTTTGCATTCGTCATACCCCTTTTTTATGCTTTTTTCCTTTCTTTAATATTATATTCGCCATCTTGTTTTAGCAAAACGTATCTTACGTACAGCGGTGTCCAGGATACTTAATGTATATTAAAACGAATTGACACACCGTGCGCACAACAATGCGCACATCTCTTCGTGAGCACGCCGAGCGCACATCATCTCTCTCTTAGTGCGCACCCTATGACGTTATCTCCCCATTGAATACTAGTCGTGCGCACATCCCCATGTGCGCACACCGAATGGCATCATAGTCAAGTGTGGAATCCACTCAATTCAACAAACCGGAAATGATGTCATGCTTGTCCGCGTCACGTCTGGCGGGCTCTTTTTTCCACGCGTGCGGTCCACGCATTGCGTGATTTTACCCTGGATGTATGGGGTAATATAGTGGTTTTTTCGCTACCGTTTATGCCTCGTCAACGCCTCACTGCAAAACGTGCGCTAACTGAAATCAATCGTGTGATCCAGTCTAGTCATGAATTTGGGCTATACGAAGCAGCGAACGTAAATTAGATTGATGTAGAAATGCCCCAAGGTGGTAGAGGCACGAAACGAGGACAAATCAACATGGAGAGATTATGTTAACCTCGATGTGAACTACAATTAACATACATTGTAGGAACTAATATTTTGTTGTTGTCCGAAGCACTTCACACCACCTTGTAAATGTTTTAATGCAAGTATTCTCGTATATTATTGCAATATAATTGTTCTTGTAAATTTGAAACTTTCAGCAGTATCTTTAATTTGCTGGCCCAATTGAAAAGGGGCCATTTTCACAATGAGAGTTAATTTGGCTAACAATGAGCAAAATCGGCCGTGTAACGCGGGTCGTTTTCAGCCCTGTTACCGGGCCAAATGGGCTCTAAAATGAAGCCAAATTTTGCCCCGGTTTAAAGAGCCCAAATTAGAGCCAATTTATCCGGGCCGTTCCGGGATCAAAGTTTTGGCCCCATTTCTACGCCAAAATGGCCCTTTTCTTTGTTTGCTTGTGTAATGTTGAGATGTGAAGTGCAGCCCTGCAAATTTTGTAAATTATGTTTATTGCTACCAATCTCTACCACAACAGTGGTTACAAGTTTCCCCAGTGATACAAAAATTTGCTTTCTGTTACACAAACATGTTTCTCAACATAGACCTCGTGACTCAAAAATGTTTCTCATCCAAAAGTTTAGAAAAGTTTTTTCTTTGCAGGCATGACTTTCGTTCCCAATGCAATTCAAATGCATATTTTGAGAGAGAAGCACTGCTTTTCAGATAGATTAATAATGTATTCAAAATGCACGATAAAGCAACCGTAGATAAATGTTCAGAAATTACAGATTTTCCATCGAAAAACAAGTTTTCGAAATTTTCCGGTGTTTCTTATCTGTGAAACACGTTATAGCTTATTCACACTGTGAAACATGAAAGAGCATTGATTAAGAAAAATTGTGCCCGAACCGAAGCTTTTACAGCTTGCCTGAATTTAAAAGGTCTTAATCTTGCTGTTTCAGGTCCTTGCTGGTGCCATTTGCCGCACTATTGGCCCTATGGGATGGACTGTGAAGAATTCTGTCGTATGGAATAGAGAAAATCTTGTGAAAAATGGCAAAACTGTTCTTGAAAAGTGACCAAGAAACTTTTATCATAAATATCAGAGTCTTTTGCCTCAATATAATATTATATAAATATATTTCAACCGCTTTTCTTAAATAGCTAATTTATAAATAGTGCTAAGATAGACTTAGTCTTAATTATTTTAGATTTCCATACATTTAGTTTAGTATTAACCTGTACGCTCGTTAATTCAGTGTATTTATACTGCAAGAGAGTTTTAATAAACACAAATTATTACTATTATTAAAAAAATTATTATTACCTACACAGATGTTACGGAGGAACACGCGCCATTCTTGTAAATATAAGATTGGTAGTGAAGATAAGCGTTTCAGTTTGACCAAGGATACTAGTATGGTGCCCTAAGTTCACTGTTGGTGCCCAGTCGATGTCGTCTTCTCGTAAAGTTTGCTTGAACAACTTACAATATAAAAGCAATAAAATCCATTTATTTATGTATTGCAAAATAACAAGTTATGCGCAATTGATTTTAGTCTACAAAAATACTACCTAAAAGATAAACTGCCTTGTTCTGTACCTTTTACAAAGTGATCGCTGCAAACAAGAGCATTTGGTGAATGAACTGGGGCTGAGGATAAGGAGAGATTTCATAGCCCTTTTTGACGCCATCTCTTATAGTTATAGTTTCTTCACATTTCTTTCCTTTGTGCTGAGTTACTCTTAGAATACTAATGAAATTTTTCCATGTACTCCGATTCGACCGGTTGCTGCACTCAAATACTGAGCAAGTAACTGGCATTATAAACCAACACAAAACGCAAATCTTTACAAATACTTTGTTACAATTGCTGTATTTGTTTGCCAGCTCAATGTTGTTCGCCCATCATTTGAAAACCGGACGTAAATTAAACGCACAGAAGTCACGTGATGAAAGCCACCTATAGGTGAAATATCTCAAAGACAAGAAAATTATTCCAGAAAAAATCGACAACAATAAATAAATGACATTTATTTATTAATAAATAAATGGCTTCAACAGTAGGTGGTAGAATATTTAATGCATTTGCTTTTGCTGGTGCTGGATTTTTATTCAGTAAACTCAATCATAGTGGGTATGAAAAAGAAATGAAAAGACACAACCTAGCTTTGGAAAAGCTAGCATCAGAAAAAGAAAATGGTATGAAAAAGAAACATGAAAAAAAAAGAAGATAACATTCAAAATATAGGCAACATTGTCAGATGCAAATGCAGACATAAATACAACCAATGATGCTTTGGCTCAATAAGAAACTAAGATTAGAATGAGAACGAGAGCCTGTCTTGGACGACTACTACAAGCCTTCTAATGAAATGCAAGAATACCAACATATAGCTTCTGGTGTTATGGGTCTAGTTAAAGGTTGGGCACTTGGTTATTTGTTTTAACAACAGAAAACTACACATATATACAGAGTGTCTCAAAAAAAAGTATCGGTGTTTGATTTAATGGAATGGAAAAGATTTACCAGCTATGACTTTCAAATAACTTTTATATTCTTAAGAAAGGACAAACTTAGATTTTGATATACGGCGCTTGATCTTTCATTTAATATTGGGCAAGATATAAATGTTTTTAGTGGAGCTTGATTTCAAAATTAGCATAAAAATCAACTAAAATGGCCAGTTAAATTTCTTTGAAGTGATTTGTTATTTTCTCGCGAGTATTGAAGGTTTTCCAGAAATTAGCTTAAAACTTGACTTACACTATACATAATGTACAATTAAATATGATATAAGTCACAATTCAAGCAAACTTCTTGAAAACTTTCAATACTCGTGAAAAAATATCAAATCACTAAGAAATTTAACTGGCCGTTTTAGTCTACTTTTATGCTAATTTTGAAATCAAGCTCCACTAAAAACATTTATATCTCGCCCAATATTAAATGAAAGGTCAAGTGCTGTATATCAAAATCTAAGTTTGTCCTTTCTTATGAATATAAAACTTATTTGAAAGTCATAGCTGATAAATCTTTCACATTCTATTAAATCAAACACCGATACTTTTTTTTGAGACACCTGGTATAATAAGGAATAAATACAAGTCTAAAACAACTTAGACAAAAAGGTAAAAACCTCGGTATTAAAAACACTTCTAAAATTAATAAAGATCAAGTATGCAACACACTTGGAATGGAAAGGTACCCTAAAAATGAAAAGTATGAAAAGCATTGCAGACATCAAAGGAGGAAACCTCATCCTGTGAAAATGATTCATTGAAGCAGCGGTTGGAGGCATAGTACAAAACATAGACTGACTGGACTGGACAGTTGGACTGGACTGGACGGATTTTTATTTTTCTGGCCATATTTTTTAGTTTTTGAAATCAAATAGTTACACGTACATCAAATTTTGACATCACTTTTTTTAAATCAACTACATCAAATTTTGGGACTTTTTTTAGTGCGTTTCCACTTTTTTCTAAATGGTTTTTTGATGTTTATTTCAATAAAAAATAGAAACAATTATTGTTTTACAAAACAATGTAACTATTATATATTATAATGAAATTTTCGGGGTGTTCAAAACTTAAGAACAAAACAAAGTTAAAGTAATGTCTACGATACTATATAAAATGCTATATAATGCGCATACGAATTAGATTTCGTTTAATCATGTTGTTACAGCTTATTGAACAACATTTCAATAGTATTTATAAGTTCTAATTCCTAGTTGAAAACAAACTCATCTTTCAGGCAATGTAATCATACTGTACAACCCCGATAGTTTGAGCATGTCCTTAGACTGATGCACTGAGATTGTTAGTTATGTGCTGCCAGTGAATCAGAATCAAGTGTGAGCTAATTTGTTGTGGTATCTGCAACAGACTTGGCAAGAAATGAGGCAATTTTTTGTGCAAGCACCGTAAATTGGCATGAAAGTACACATTACTAAATTCATTGCTTACTCGAGCTTGTCCCTCTCTCGTATACTCTGAACAGAGTTTTGTTACAATCACTAAGTCGCTAAGTGGAATATTAGCCAGACCATCAACCTTGAGCGGATGACCACACCCATAGCATTTAGAAACTCTGCAATCACAAAATTGCTACAGATACAAAGTAAACATACCAGGTGGCAGATTCGGCTTTGGAATATTTTGAATCGTTTGCAATATAGGTAAGTCTTTATTGGGAACTGTGGTTGGCATCACGCTTGGTACTTGAGACTGAAAACATGTTGTTATATGTTGCAATCGTGTTTCAGGACAACGACTCTGTTGAGATGGTTGTTGAGTAGCTGCAAGGCGGCCAACGCTGTCTGGTCTTGCTTGTTGATGGGGTAGTTGGCTTCAAATAATGGTGCATGCATCATTTGAAATCTGTGATTGATTGTGCGTATCCATTACAGGTACTGATCATGTAGCAAGACTTTGTAAACATGGCTGTTGGGCATTTTCATTGCTGCTAGAAGTAGTAGTGGTTTGTGTGAGTGGTGAACAATGCATGAAATCAGCCGTTGAACTGGTACCTGACATCACGAATTACTCCAAGGCTGGCTTTGGTGGGGCGTTGGCAGGCCTTTTCATTTTTGTGTCACTTTATTAGCCTTCTCCCCCCTACCTCTTGGCATATCCATGTTAGCTATAGATGTTAAGTTGGGTCTCACTCGATTGGCGTTGAAAGCGTTAAGAAACTGTTGCAGGTCCTTGCTATACTCTGCAACTGCAATAACGTGACGGCAAAGGCACACACCAGAATATCGAAGGCAGTTTTTTTCACACTCGAATAGGTAACCTTGAGTCCCATCTGTAGAAACATGCTGCACACAGTATAGCCTTGCTTAGTCTAATGTGTTTGTGATGTAAAATCTTACATCAGAGGGCCCCAGTGCAGAAACGATGCTGTTGTCATAAGACAGCGGTCGAGCTCCATCTCTAAAAATTTCTTTCACTATTGGGAACAGGACGGATAGAATTTTGGTGTTATCTGGAAGAACAATAAGAGATGTCGTTGGTTCATCATGACTCTCAACGTCGACTAGGCCACTTATAAATGAAGGACGAACTTCAGTGTTGAAGAATTTTGATTGTGCTTTTTTCTTTTGTTCTTCACTCTTTCGAAAAAAGGTGACCTCTTCGCAAACCAAATCGCTGTAATTTTCAGCAATTTTAAGTTCTCCTCGACCAATCATTGCAAGTTCTTCTTGGGATCGTTGACGTCTTTCCAAAAGCCGACAATGTTTGATGAATTCACCAATCCTCATCCTTTTCTTATCTTTAGGAGTATCTCGCTTTAATACTGAATTCATGCATTCATTCGCATTTTGATTATACACTTAAGGGGGAAAACCAAGACCAGCCATTGAACTAATGTTTTGCGTTATTGTGTTTTTAATGAGATCTAATTTGTTTCTCTCAAAATCTTTTCCACTCTTGTGTCTTGTTACCCACAATTCTTTAAATTCTGGTATACTTGGGTTAACTCGTCGCCAGAAGAACAGTCAACTAGACCTTTGATTTGCTGGTTCTTGAAACGATGTCTAAATATGTCAAACATATATTGATCGATAATTTCGTTGGGCATCTTGAGTTTCAAAAGCTTTGCTCTGACATTATCTTTCATGTGGATGTCACACAATAGGTGCACTGCAAAAGGGAAATCAATATTCAGAGCATCTTTGAGAGGCTTTTCGCCATCCGAGCTGGTAACCAAAACTCCTGCAACATGTGGGTTGTGTTTTATCATGGAAAAAGGCAGATTTGCGTATGAAGACAAAGTTTTCCGTTGGTGTATCAATACAGGACCCATTCTAACTGAATTGACGTTTTTATTTGTTTTTAACAGATGACGATAGGTAGAAACCGTTAGGTTGTAACCTCCAAATTGAAAATTGGATCTACGCCAAAAACAGAAAAAGATTCAGGATTAAAGCAAAAGCGTTCGACGTCTTTAAGTTGTTGGTCAGATGCAAGCAGAACAAAACTCAGGCGACGCAATTACTTCACGAACAAATGGCAGGTTTTCTCTGATTTCTGATTTGCAGCTATCTATTGCTTCTAGAAGCGGGTCACTTGCGCATCCACTTGAAAGGTTGCTGTTGCTCCCATTAGCACAATAATGTTTCACTTGTCAGACATTTTGTGCAATCTCGCCAGATGACTTTACGTTGCTTAAACCACCAGCTTCTTCTAATTCAATGAAAATGGAAGCAGACGGTTTCACATTCTGTGTAATCACTTTCAACCTCTTTTTTGTTGTTTCCATGGTTCTATGATATGGTGCAGATGTTTTCTGGCTGTTTCCATGAGGCCGAACTTCTACTTCATGTTCGTCTTTGTCAAATTTGTACTGGACATATACAAACGCATGGAGAGCTTTTGATTTCAATTCTACAGTCGAGGAAAAGAAAATAATTATTTATAATTCAGTGATACGGTCACAAGCAACTGACAAGATAATTAAAATACAAACAATTAGTAACATCACTTTAAACTTCTAGATTTTTTTTGGATCTCTTTTACGTCGCTTGGCATTGCGATATAAAAAGGCACAATTTATTTACCCTATATTCATGCATGAAACGTCAACTGCAGGGTCACGCAATGATTGTACTCTCACACCCTTCCTGTCACTGATAAAATTTGGTTTTGGATTCTTTTTGTTTTCTGTAACTTTTATCCACAAAAATTGCATATTGAGTTTAAGTTACTGTACAATACTAATCGAGACTCTCTCTCATAATGTTTGTAAACAATGTACATGTTTGACAAGTTTTGCTCTTCTGAAAAATACGGAAAGATAATTATCTCCAATTTGCAGAAATTGCTCATGGGAATAAAAATAACAGTTTTAAACAATCTTGGGGTACCTGAGATGTGACAGACAATGCGGGAAAGATCTGTGGAACTGCTGTTTTGATAATAGGCCTTGACAATTTTAAAGACATTCTCTTCTTCTGACCAGAATTATGTCACTTCCTCAAATTCACCAGACGTGCGTTTGAAATAGGTTGTTTTAGTTCCAGTTTGGGTCTACGCTCCCATATCATCTGCTAGAACATTGTTGAGGTGACCAACATATTTGGAATTTACATCCACCACAAAAGCAACATTGTGACTAATAGACGTAGGCACCACTTTAGCAACACAGCTGTCATTGACATTCATGTATTTGAGAGTAGAAACAATCTCTTTCGTGGATAGTCCTGACATCAAACCTTTTCTAAACACTGGCAAATGATCATTGTCTTTGTAGTATAATGTCCCATCACTCTCTAATCACTCATTTGTTGTAGATGAGTCATCTTTACTGCTGCCCAAAGGGAGCATAGAATACGGTGAACCTGTCTCTCGCTGAATGGAAACAATCCAGATATGCATTACAATTTGAAATCGCAGCAATACTATCATTGTGGCAGCATGCCTTGTTTGCTTTTAAGTGCACACTTTGGTCGGAGCATTGCACTTACAAATACGGCTCCTCAGTTACACCGATTTCTCAAATTAGTCTTAAACGGCATATGTTGTCTTCCTACCTTACTAGAAATCTCATCATCTTCTTCAAGCAGATCAGATAAAGTCCGGCATCTGTTATAATTAGTTGACGCTGTTTAGTGATGTACAGTAGTGCTGTCCTACGATAATTGGCCTTAAGACACCGTGCATTCAATATGAATTAATATTAACAGAAATCATCTTGTGGTAAATGTAGTGACTAATTGTAACTAACTTCTATGAAATATACCGCTCGAGTTATTTAATCAATACTCGTCACATGCAAGGCAAACGATTTTTAGGGTGCTATGATATTACATTAATTGAAAAAAAGCAAACCTTTTTCGATGTGCTGGATGTTCTTCAAAATCGCTGTCACTGCTGCTTTCGGAAACAGCAGAGTCCACTGAAATCACCTCGATATCAGACATTGTATGGCAAAAAAAGTAGTCAGCCAGAAACAGGGACTATTGCAGTGTCAAGAAGTAAGTGTTCAATAAAGCACAGACTAAACACTAGCTGAGCATACAAGGTTGCTTGCACAACGTCAATTTGTTCTTGGCAAAAAAACATTGAAATGGAAAGAGATAAGTTATAACCACAAGATCAAATCTAAGAGAATGGGAATGTTTAGAAAAGTACCTGAGCCTACACTGTAGGTAAAATGAGAGAACGATAACTTAGATTGCTCTGTTTTTCAAATAGTAACACAAAAATTCATAGTAATGCAAAAAATCAATTACTACTAGCTACAGTATGCATGAACTCAAGCTAGTATACAATCACCGTGTACTATAGTTCTATGTAAACGCTGGTAAACTCTTAATTTAGGAATGTTTTGCAATTTGACTTAGACACAACAAACATAAAGTTCAGTAGTAAGTTAAAAATATATTTCACTACGGCAAACTCATCAGAAATTAAAAATATATGAGAGAAATTAAAATTTGGAAATAACAAATACCGTCACTGTACATCAGTTTTCAATCAAATTATTTACTGTCCAGTCCAGTCCAGTCCAGTCCATGTTTTGTACTATGCTGCCGTTGGATAGAAATTTGCCCAAGTATAAACAAAGCAAGCCAGTTTTTCAATATCAACCCAGGAAGCTTATGATTGAAATGTTAAATTATATATTCATGGTAATGCTTATAGAATTGAAATTCATGACCTAGACCAAAACAGACCGTTTCCTAGAGATTCAGTACCAAGACGATTCAATACCAAGAAGAGATTAAATTTTGTCATCATCATAGTGCAATCTTATCAATTTCCTCAGAGTATAAATCATGTTTATGAGATCTTATTATTCTCATTTTCCTACGCTCTTCTTTTCCAGCTAGCAGGCAATTCTTATAGTCTTCATGTCTGATCTTTGTCTTAATCAAACACTTTTTAACACCTTTTGCTCTTTTGTTTTACTCACCAGAAGAATCGATGTAGCTATAACACTTAGACCTCAACCCAATAAATTCCACAATTTGTTTTCCACATAATTCATCTTTAAATAATCCAGGCACTTATTTATTTAGTCCAGTCTTGACATATGGAATGTTTGAATTTGGGTCAAATTCGCTTGTATCAAACCATTTCTCAAGATGTGGGGAAATGTCTTTATAATAACCCTCAATTGTAATCTTATACACTAGAGAGTCTGTATCCATGAATAATAGCTTTGCAGAGTCTTTGAATTTTGGCTTAATGTAGTCGTAGTGAAAGTCATACATTAGCGATTTAGAAATATCTAAGATTGACATTCCAACATTACATTTATTTAAAACTAGCTTTGTCTTGTGCATATGCATTGGAATTAAGTTTTCATCAAATAATGTAGTAGACTTGTAGTTTGGTTTCTTAAATAGCTTTAACGCTTTCACTGAGCTAGTTACTAATTGTACATCAACTTGATTGTGAATGTTCTCCATAGTCTTTCCAAATACTGAATTGTTCATTAATTTAAAAAGTCTTTCTGAAACTTAGACCTAGCATTTGTTCTTAAATTAGTATTAAGTTCTATCCAAGATTTCAACCAATTTGATTCCTCAAATTTAATACCTCTATGTATTTTTGTTAATACAAGACCCTTATCTAAATATTTCTTCAATGAGTCATAATGTACTACATAATTTTGTTTTGAATTTAAAGTCGGAATTAATTTTTCAATGTCGGTTCGTTCGGTTGTTTCTACTTTCTCAGGAGCTAGCGGATAATCATTATGTAGGTCATGTAAATGTTTTGGATAGTCTAGATCAACTTCTAATATACAAGGTATTCTTTCCCATTCTAAAACTTCCTTAGGATTCATCCATTTGAAGTAATGTGTTGGATGCTTGCTCATCATCACCCAACCATATAAATTATTAGCATCTAATATAAATATAAATTATTAGCATCCAAATGTAATAAGGGGTGTAACTATGTTCTTGTGAACCCAAACAGGATAATCAACCTGTATACTAACCCCAGCACTATCAGGCGTGCTTTCTGTCTCGGACGAGGAATAGATCCGCTAATACTTAACAAATATAGAGGATTCAAGCTCATAGTCAAACCCATATGTAATATGTGTATGCTCCGTGACAACAAAGATCGTAGAAGATGGAAAAAACTTTGTATGGATATCTTCTTTGGAAGGAGGATGTTGAACAGCCTAGCCCTCACTAGGAGAAGAACTATTGCTAAGTTATGTGCCTTCATAGATTGTATTCCATTATCAAAGAGGATAGGTGTGTGTGATGCACTGTTACCTGGACTCATTATGTATTCTTATAACTGGTCATCAAGAGAACCTAAGGCTGTTGTTACAACTAATTGTTGTATCAGAAGAGTCTTTTGGAGCTACAATGAAGTTAGGAAGCTAGTAGTTAAGTGGTATTATTTACAACCTCTCCATAAATTAATGAGTCTAAACTTTTGTTATTCAAGTAAAAATGTTTCCATTGTTCCTCAAAGTCCCGAGCAAGAGAGGACAGCGCATTGTCAAGTTTATTTCATGGCTATATCTAGAACGATGAGCAATCCTTCCAGTTTGGAAAAAGGTTACCCCAACAACGTCATTTTTTGCATGAGACAAAAAAGTGATGCAGAGTTTATAATCCTTTCACATACCTTCGATACTGATAATACGATAACGACACTTAAACTAAGATGGATCTTACATGTTTTTAAAATAGATGAGACTACGGAAGACATTAATTTGTTTGATATGGAATACTTGCATGGCGATAAAAGAGTGAGTAACACATTTTTCTTGGGACGAGAATTCAAAATAAAAGATATTTATTCCGGGAATCCAAGAGAAATATATGGGTTTAAATTAAAATTCAAACAGCTTAGCAACGAAAGTTACAGGAACGAATCTGTAGTCCGTCTTTAAAAATTTATATTTATATTACCAATATATAAGAGACTAACTCATAACCCACTTGGATTATGAGTTAAAGTAATAGTGGCAAAGAATCATTGACCACACTATGCCTTTTTTTTTCTCCCTCATAGGAGCATAGTTGAATGATTGAGGTTGTGTCTCACCACACTCAGTACAAAACCTGTTCCCACAGATGTCGTCTTCACATCTATTATGTTTACAACACATTAAACACACTTTCTTTCCATCATCATTGATGAAAGGTTTGAATCCATCTGAGTGGTCACAACATTAATTACACATGTTTCTCCCATTTCTGTCAGTTGCACAACCTTGCCAGCGTCCTGTTAGATGCTCACGATACTTCCCAGAATGAATCTCACACTCTCTTTTTAGTCTGATAAAGTTCACCATTTATTTATACAGAACATGTCTTTCTTTAAATAATGTAATTAACGTCTTTTAGCTAATATCTTTGATATTGTTTAATCTAGTACACTTTTTTCTTTTGGCTCCTCTGGTAGTTCAATTTTTTCACAACTTTTACACGGCAGAGTCTGGAAAATATTGTAAACAGATTGCGGTTGCAGATTTGGTAAATATTCTTGTTGACATGGTTTATTGAAAATTCGATCTAAAGTATATAGTCCAATTCTAATACCAAGTGTGTGTATCATTCTTTATGTAATAAATAAAGATGGAACAAGTTAATAATTTTACAGAAGGAGAACTTACTTCTCTAAGAGATGAGCTAACATCGAAGCTATCTCAAATGAAGAAAGGAATGAACAAAAAATTAAAATTAATAGGAAAGTCGTTACTACATGTGACTCTTATAGTTGGAGTGGTTTTTCCATCGACTATTGTTATTGCTGTACTTGGTGGTGTACTAGCGGTTCTTGATGGAGGTAAGGGAACAGTGAAGTCTCTGAGGAAAGTAAAACATGAGAATAAGAAGAGAAAGATGGGAAAAGAAGATTTGAAAGAAGTGGAAGCTGAACTCACAAAAAGAAAGACAGTGAGAGAGTTTATCGAGCAACAACAACCATCAGCTCCACCACTTTTTCCAGGACTGTAAGAACTATGAATTTTTCTAAGACCATATCTTAGAAATATATAAACATAACTTATTCTTCAGCCGATGGTGTGGTGTATTTTTTATTAGCTTTTCTAGTAAATCCCATTTGGAAATTTCATTCTATTCTGAGTTCTCCTTTTCCAAAACCAAGTCCACATTTGAATAATTTTTCTTCATTCTCTATTTTGTTTTTCTTCGGTTCTCTCGGCTTGCTGTTCTTGTTTCCCATCTTCTATATTTGATCATCTCTTACTAATAACATGTTTTGCTACAACTACTCCACCGCAAAATAGACCGATGTATGGAAGATAGGGTGTTATACATCCAACAATTTTTTTAAGGTCTTTTTTCAACAGCTGGTTATCCTGTAACTCCTATTTCATACTATCTGAGTTATCAACCATGTTTAGGTTATCCATCAACTCTGAGAACGTTGAAACTAGATTGTTTGAGATTAACTCATTAGCTTCATCTAGCTGTTTTCTGTCATAATCTTGTTTGATATTCTCTAATACATTTTGGTTTGCCTTTTAGATAATTTACGGTCTGTTTAATTTCTCCTTTCTTTGATAATGATATTAGTTCATTGCGTAAGTTGACATCAGAAGTTGCGGTTTCTTCTGTTTCCATGTTTACATTAGGAAATGTTTCTTCCATCCTCTTTATTAGTATACGATGTGACAAGTAAAATAATTCCTATTGTGAACAATGAAAAACTGATTGCGAATAAGATTATGAAAACTGCGCATAATATTATTAAAATAGCAGACACTATAGGATTACGTTGGACATACGATATCATGTGTGTAAGGATGTTGTAGTAATATTTCAAGTCTTGCATATTCATTATTCTTTAATTTTTTGTTGATGTTTTTTTCTTCTTCCTTCGTTACATGAAGAGATTGATCCAATACTGTTTGCATATCTTTTTTATTGGGATTATAGAACGCAACCAACTTGGATATGTTCTCTCTATATGGCTTTGTGATGGATGTTAGTTGTTGAGCGATGAGAGTTGTAGAAAACCCATAATGTCGTGTGGAGAAAGCAAGTCTTACCACTTCACTTGTTCTATTTTTTATTGTCTGACTACTAGCACAATCATCAAGAATAATTAGACTATTTGTTCCACTATAATTATCTGAGATAAATTTAAGGAATGAATCCACCGTATCATGATCACAGGGAATAGGATAAAATCTTTCATTGTCCTTATGCTTCCAACTTTGATATATTTTGTTCCACCAATATGTTGGACAAATTAGAAATTTATACTCAAAATGACCTTTTGTAATCTTTTTCTAACATTTCAAGAAGATAGTGTGTTTTTTCACATCCTGTCATTCCTACAATAATCATATTGAATGGTGTATTCATTTATTTTTAATTTCCTAATCTTTTAAGGCTAGGAAATTTTTTTTGTCTAATGGTCAACACTTTGTATTTGTAATATTCATGAACCCATCGGAAACAACAAAGATGTAACATTCAATATCTTTTGTAGTTGTTTCTTTTGTTATTTCTAGCAAAATACCAGATTGTATGTTTAGAATTTTTCTTCCATTGCCCGAGACTTGGTTGTCTTCAAATGTTTGGAGATCAATAGCCAACGCGAATTGGTTTTTTTGGGAAGAAATCAGTAATTTGCATTGTGTCTCTCTTTCGGTCCAGGAAAACGTTTTTTGCTTTGACGTTAATTTAGACATATCCATTCCCTGACTGTAAAGGAAGGTTGGGATTCCCTCTATTGTAATCTTTACGTTTGCAATATTTGGATATACATACTTTTCACTGTCTGTGATTGTTTTAATTTTGAATAACATTATGATAGCTCTCATGCTTTGTCTTGATAGATTGATATTCTTGTTAATGAGGGTAGTTCCTTTACCCCATATTACTTTTTTCATCATTGTTATGTGTTCATAGATGAGAGATCTTTTTACCTCATAACTACTGAGAGCTGCAAAATACATCTCAGCGCTCTCTGTTGTTGAATATTCCAGTTTGATGTCCTTGAACGTATATCCTGCAACATTTTGTCCGGCTTGAGCAACCATAATTTTATTAGCTTTTGGTAATTTTATTTTGTATCGGATATCGCTATTCATTCCAAATGGTGCATAAAGGCCATGATCATTTAGGATTTGACCCAGTTTAATTTTTACCCTGCTTGCAAATATCTTGTTCATGGTGCATCAGCTGCTTCTGATTTATCGGCACTATCATCACCTGACATTAGCTATCAAGTGTTCTCATTCATGATACCCATGTCTATCATATTTTCTTTTTATTTTACTCAATAGCCATAAGTCCTTGTAAATGGAGTAGATGCTTTCGTTTGTATTGTCATAGACAACTTTTCCTCCAGCTGTAATTTTCAGACTGCCAATCAAAAGTCTTCCTAGATTGTTTAAACACCAGGATTTTGCATTACCACTCTTAAACGTTGCAGTCAGGAAAAGGATGTTTGGGACTAAACACACATTGGGTCCGAGATTTGGAAGATTAACGTAGATCTCTTCTCCCCGATTTGCTTTGTTTGGATGGAAAGTTACCTCATTGAAAGTTCTTTTGTCTGTAGTCTTTGCATCCTGAATACATTCGTATTCTGGGATAAGATGTTCCATTTTAACAGTATTCATCTCAGTCATTCTCTCTTTATTATATAGGTATTTTTATTTTACTGCAAAACTAGTTGTTGAAACTACGTATTTTGCTTTTTGGTTCTTGTGGAGTTACAACATTTTCTTGTTGAGGTTCTTCTTTCGATGATAGCAGATTATTGAAATTAGTCTTAATTCCTCTCTCTTGTCTGGTTTGTACATGTAATACAAACCTCCTAGACCTGTAATTATTCCAATAACTGTTAGGATTGGTATTTTATAATTTGTTTAGTATCTTCCACTACTTCATTTCGTTCACTACTTGACTTCATCTTTCTTTCATTTACTGATGCGTTGTAGGCAGCTAGTTTCTTTCCAGCTTTAACTCTTCTCGGATCCTTTTCCGGTTTCACTATTGTAATCTGATCTTTATCATCACTCATTTATTATATGTTTTGTATTTTACTGTGTGTTTGTTGTGTTTTATCTAAATTTTGTTGACAACAAATTCTTAGTAACTCTTCAACAAAACTACAACAAATGTAAGGTTGTTGTAGTTTACTGTGTTTTTGTCGTGTTTTATCTAAGAAATTATATTATGAACTTTGAGATCAGCACTAGTGTTACAGTTAGTGTTACAACTAGGAGATTTAGTTCTGACTTGTTTGCATTTGGTTCACCTGATATTACATTTTCTTTGTTTTTAATTATTTGTCTTGTCAATGTTTTTAATTTAGTAGATTGTGTATTCGCAGCATTTTTTCTCACATCCGCAGAACTTGTTGGTGTTTCCGCAGTAGGTTCTACATAATTAACATCATCATTTTTACCGAACTTCATACCACTCTTAGCAAGTTTTAGTATGTTGTTATAACCAGCCATCATCTTATCAAGTATAATCATGTTAGACGGAATGAGTATGATTCCTGGTGATATTGCCATGTTCAACACAACATTCGTATCTTTTATTGGTGTTCTCATGTTCGTTATGGTAACAGTTTGGTCATCCTGAATTATTGTATCATTCACTAGCTTATGAAATACTTCTTGTGTTTGTACTGACATTGCTTGTCTATCAACGATCGCCCAACAAGTACTTGCTTGCGCACCTAATACGCAATAAACATAACTTTCTACGCTCTGTTGAAATAATAACTGTCCTGTTCTTTTTAGTCTGTTGGTTTTTCTGCAATGAATATCTTATAATCATCTAACCCTCTAATAGTTTGCTTACCTCTGTTTTCATATGAGATTCCAATATGTCCTGTATGATTTTTACTCATTACAACTCTAGCATGTCGTACAGATCCTCTTGGTTGTTTTGAGATCCACCATGGTAATGCTTCTCTTCCATAGTGAAACTGTTTTGTCCACTCATAGACCTCAGGGTTGTTATTCATGATAATGGATTTCATTTCACTTGTTATAAACCGTCTCATCTTTCTAGGCTGACTAATTAATCTTTTCAAATGACAGTATAGATGATACCTTGCAATACTTGTAATGATCTTTGGAGTTTGCGCATTGTATGTAAAGTGTTCTGCACTAATTCCATACGAGTATGTTGCAATATACGCAGCAAAGAGAGACGCCGTGTATGAGTTATCATTATAGTCATTTGAGTTTTTGTCATCTATTTATTTTATAATAAATGAAGATCACAGTATTTATGGAGAACAGCAAAAAGGATATATAGTTAGACGTTTGTGTTGACAAACATAACATATCTGAGATGATACTAAAGAATGCGGTAGTCTACTGGAAGTTTAAGAATGTTGTTGAAAGGGAGAATGATACCATAATTTACAAAGGATGAACTGTCACTTTCTCAGAAAGCTATTGGACGTTTGACAGTATAAAAGATAAGTTAGAAAAGGCCTATGATGACTTAAAACTAGAAAAACACCAGGAAGATAACACATGTACATTGATACTAATGGCGCATTAAACCTTAAAAAATTTGAAGAACAATTAGGATTTGACGAGAACACAAGTCTTCAAGCAAATAGCAAAACAAAGAGTGGAAATAATGTCAACATTAACCGTGGCTTGAAATATGTGGAGATATCATGTGATAATGTGAACACGTCAGAGAATTTTAACATGAATGGTGAGAGAAATTATGTAGTTGCGATGCTTCCAATAACATCAGAGCAGGTGTTAAACTCAACAGTAATATTTTTCAAAAATATTAATAGTAAGGTTGAAATTAACAATAGCATAATTAATAGATTATCCTTTGATGTTAGAACAAATATTAACAAAAAGGTTGACATCGACTTACTACTTGAGTTGTATATAGACTGAAAATAAATGAATGACAAAGAATTTACCATCGAACAGGGATTAAGAGACACATTAAGAGACAGGGATTAAGAGACGTTGGGAACTCTTATTTCAAAAATCATATTGCTCGTATCTCAGTGGATTATGTTTTTAGCAAATAATTTGGGGATACTTGCATTAGCATTGACGTACTTTGTCTACAACGAATACAAGCATTATCGCAGGAGAAAACAAAAAGAACTATTTTAAAGAAATATATAACTTACCTACATAGTAAAGGAGAGGTGAGATTAAATAATGAAGTATTTGATAAACTGAGTATTTATCTGTTTGGTGTAGCATCAGGAATTGTCGCTTCGAAATTTATCGGATCTGAATTATCCATAATACTAGCTGGAGTAATATGTTATAAAGTGGTGAGAGATTGTGAAGATGAACAAAGTGATTGAAAAAAAACCCTATATAATAAAGAGAATGACTTCGAAAAAGGATGTAATAAATGAACTTTACACTGCAGCTCTTATTACCACAGGTGCTATGGGATTATCGTTTTTGAGTAAAAAACTATCAAAAGATTTGCTAGGATTACCAGCAACACCAATTGGAGCTGCAAAACTATCTGTAGCTATTGGGGTAAGTGCCATTGGTGTCAAGATGTTACAAGATAAAAAGTATGTTCCAGAAAAAAATAGATGAATAAACAAAATGGCAAGTATAGCAGCATCTGGAATATTTAATGCATTGGCATTTGCAGGAGTCGGTTACCTAGTCAAGATGATTGACAAGGGAGGACATGAAAAAGAGATGAAAAGACACAAACACACAATGGAAAAACTTACAGCAGCAAAAGAAAAGTGGTATGAAAACCAAGTAATGAAACCGAACAGAATACAAGAACTACGTCGATAAGCTACAAAAGATTACGTACGAAGGAAAAACATTTATAAGCGAACCCTACATATCAGACTATTACAAACCATCCAAAGAAATGGAGGAATATCAACACCTTGCGGTTGGAGTCACTGGACTACTTGGTGGATGGGGTATCTACAAGCTGCTTTAAAGAATCGTTTACTGAAGACTCTATAATAAAAGGACAGACAATGAAATTTAAAAAGATTAAACAAGTTAAGTTAAATTTGAACTCGATGATACCTTCATATGGGGTGTCAAGAAATGCAGGTACAGAGATTAAGAGACTGCAGGTATTGAGAGACTGCAATATCTGCATTGGGAACTCTTATTTCAAAAATCATATCGCTCGTATCTCAGTGGATTATGTTTTTAATAACCGCTGGGTTATTCTATTCCAGTGATCGTCAATGAAAAGACATCAGATAAAATTGTGAGCCTGTCTGAGAAGGACAACACAAATAATCCATTATATGGTAACACCTTGTACTTAAAGACAAAGGCTCTATCCGAAAAGCAGAGTAAGGAACTTCTCAACAAGAAAAAGCAACACGCTATGGTACACTTCAAGGTTACAGTCACTTACACAAAGGGTTATAATAGATACCTCGTTTTCAAGGTTACCAAACTATGCAAGATTGAACACCAAGAGTCTGATGATAGTCATCCAGAGGATTAAATGTAAGCACAAGTGTGCCAAAGACTATAAGGTCTTTGATACGATAAACTGGTTTAAAGAAACGTATACAAAGTCTATATAATAAAGGAGAGATATATATTTTTGTGATGATAAGTACTTCAAGCTCACCAATGTGAGAACTGGTGAAGAGAAGCTGTACAAACGTGCTGCTCATAGCACGGAGATTTGAAACCTGTAAGGGCTTTGTCTTTTTGTACCTTGAGCGTGGGTACCACTTAATTCAAAATGGGAACTACTACAAGATTAGCGTAAACAGACATCCAGAGTGTGAGGAAGTCAGAATGGAACTCATACAACAGTACAGTGTTCGTCTAGGTTCATTACCAGACAGGTTTAGACATCTACTCCCAGAGCATCATTGATAGCAAGCTCAACATGATCTCAAAAGTGTGTGCACTTATGAAATCATTACGTCATCTAATTGTATTTACAGGAATGTATACTAATAAATTAAATAAAGGAGAGATGAGTATTCTAGATGAACAAGTTCCAAACATTAACATACCTACTTTGAAGCCTACGGAGTACGTATTCCCTGTGGCTCCTGAGGTTACAACGAAGAACAAGAAAGAGATTGGCAAGTGGTTTGATTGGCTTGTTAATCATGATCCTAGACCTATCAAGACCAACGTCACCGAAACTAATAAGAATATCCTCAGGAAATTCAAGGCCCAAGAAAGACAAAACAAAAGGATCATAAAGGAAAACAATCAAAGACTCGAGAAAGTGCAGAAACAACAGGAGAAGGAGATTAAACAAGAGGAAAAAAGACGTGAAGAGTTAAGATGGTGGAGATCAAAAAAGAAGTTTAGAAATATCAGGAACAAACTAGATAATACACTAAAAAAGATATACAAAGAAGGAATGAACCATAAGACCTAGATTAGTCTCAGAAGTCATTAAAAAGAATACCAGCAAGAGTAGCATCGATGGTAGTAATTTCAAGGACCCAAAAGTATTTCTGAAATTCACCACTTGTCATGTTGAGAGACTTATTAATAGCATCGACAGCATTGGTAAAAAAGTTTACACAGTCTTATTATGTAAGATGATGAGATCTGACCCCGCAACTGGTGAGACTACATGCACTATTGGGCATTTTCGAAGCAAGACACATGTATAATCTCAGAGGAAGACGTCACAAATGAGTACATTATCATGAAAGAAAAAATGTTAGAGTCTCTCGCAGAATATCAAAAACGTGGAAGTGGTTGGCAACTTCATAGCATTGTGGAGTTGGAAATTCTTATCACAAAATATAAACCTCTTAATGGTAAAAGCTACAAACCTCTGCCTAAGGAAATCATGAAGAAAAAGGCAGTCATAAATACGGAGAATGATGATAATGAATGTTTTAAGTGGTCTGTGACAAGGTCTTTAATTCCTGTTGAGTGTGATGCAGAACGTATAACTAAAATCCTAAGAAAGCAAGCTGAGATAATTAACTGGGAAGGAGTAGTATTTCCAATGAAAATTAATGATGTCACAAGATTTGAAACCAACAACAAGATGAACGTTAATGTGTTCAGTTACAACGATGAAACCAAAACAGAATATTCACTAAGACTTAGTAAAACCTCTCATAACAGGTGTGTTAACCTGTTCTTTTATGACGAACATTATAGCGTAGTGAAAGATTTAAGCCGACTTGTAATATCACAGTTAAGTAAGAATAAACATAAAAACACATAGTATTAGATGTCTAAATGTGTTCGGCACCTTAGAGTTATTAACAATGCATCGTGAGCTCTGTCAAAACCATGAAAATCAACATCATGTATATCCAAGCAGAAATGATACCAAGGCGTATCCGAAGCATTATCATAAGATGCACAAGATACCGTTCATGGTGTTCGTAGACTTTGAAAGTTTCATAGAACCCGCCAATAACAATATTGGAAAAGGTACGGTTCAGTACCAAAAACCACAGTTAATGGAAATGAGATGGTTAGGATAACCGGCAAACTCAAAGAGGTTAGGAAAATAAGTTGGGAACTAGTTTTATTTTTGTCACGTGATCAATAAGCGGTATCAAGCTGCGAAGGTGATAATGGCGTGAAATTTGATACATATTTGAAATTGTAAAGTATTTCCTCTTTGACGCAACCAGCAAAAGCATAGAAAAAGCGAGATGGAAGACGAACATGAGTTAGGTTTTGGCAAGACATTTCAGTGAAAAGTCCTGAGCAAGGAGAAATTGAAAGTTTTAGCGAAGAGGAGTTGACGTTGAAAGGGTTTGCAGATGAGCTGAAGGATAATGTATTTAACTTAAATGTATCACTTGCGATATTAGAATCAGAAACCGATGAAATTGATACCGAGTTTCTTGAAGCTATGATAAAAATTGAATGGGAAAAATCAATTCCTTGCCTGGGTTGCGACAAGATTTGTAAATCGAAAGGTGGTTTGAGCAGGCACACTAATGCAACGCATCATGAAACATCTACGGAATTGCTTTCTTCGACTGAATTGGATATGACACAGGACACTCTCGCTGGGACTATAGAAACAATTAAAACGTGTTTGATTGCAGAAGATTTATATGGATCAGAAATAAACAACGATACCAAGAGTGCGTCTTGTAGCCAAGCTTTATTAGACGATGTGCTACCATTGTACAGTAAATTCTGCCGCAAGAAGAATCAGGACAAATTACTTGAAGAATTCTATGGCTTGCCGCCTAATGTCAGCAAATATTTGAACTGTTCTAACTCGAACGCTGCGAGCATAATAATGATAGATTTACCAGATCATTTAGTTGGACATTTTAAGGTTTGCCAAGAGCGTCAACTGGCAAAAAGAAAACCTAATATTGCTGTGAAAGACATAAAAATTGATCCCTCAGAACGAGGTCCTCCCTCTTATGTGGCTGGGTATATAATATCGAAAATTCATCAAAAGGCTCGAAAAGGCAAACATGACAAGAAATTACAAGAACTACTTCAGTCCTTAAAATCCAGGGAAACAAACAATAGTTTTATCGAAGCGCATAGCAGAGGTGGTCTCATAGCTCCAAGCGATCACCTAATGGGGATTGTCGAGGAAGCCGAGATTTGTTTTTGTAGAATAGTTACCAAGGAAGAACCTGTGTTGCAAATATACCTACCGAAATGATTTGCGAATTAACGTTAAAATCTCTGGTCGTAAAGTCACTGTGGGAAAACATTGTCTTGGAATCAGGCACAGATGAAACAAATACTACACAAAAGCTGTGTTTGGAAAATATAATTAAGTTGTATTTACATGTTTGTTTGTCTTCATATGCAAGGGCTTATATTACTAAATATAAAATCAAGGAAAAACAGACAAAGAGTAAGTCATTAAGAAATAGTGTAGGACCTGTATAAGAGTTTGTATGCGCTTCATTTACCACAGGCAAACTCAACTGTTTTAGGGTAAAATGACCGAGCAACATGGCATATGTGCCAAAACCTGAATCCGGGACAAAAGTCCTGAAATGACCCCACCCTGAAACGGCAGTGTCGACATAGCTCTAACTTCTGAATATCAAAAGCAACAGCCTTTCTAAAGTGCTTATAGTGTTTAGAATGACTACTTTTAGGGGTGGTTATTGGAAGGAAAAATTTCTCTAAGTATAATATTTTCCAAGATATTGACCATCCAGCATG
>JAODVM010443269.1:0-23314 GCA_025400095.1 Phenganax marumi
TAAGAGTGGAATCGATTTTGGTCAACCCACTGGGTCAACCTCGTTCCCTGGTTTCTGCTCTGGGCTTGAGCAAATAGTTCCTGCTCCAGAGACCAAAGTGAAATCTGTGGGAACGAGGTTGGATTGTGTGATGTTGTCAAAATGCAGTATGTTGTTGACTTGTCTCTACACTGCTACTGGATCACTTACCATGTAATTCTAAGCTTGTCCTCAACTCCTTTTTTGGGTTTTGATATTGTACACTACTTTACTGAAAGATCAAGAGTCTGAAGTTGCAAAATATGACCTCTCCATGCCTCTCTCTCCACTCCACGGATGAAAGACCTGGACACGAGTTTTACAAATAAACATGGCCGGTCTTTCAAGATGAAACAACGAGGCAAGAAACAGCGACAAGCCTTTTGTTTTTGAACATTTCCAAGGTTTGCAAAGTGTTTTAAAGAATTTAAGATGATAAAAAACGGTGTTATCATGAGTTTTTTTGAAATATGAGTTTGCTTATTGTACAATTACAATTATAACTTATAAATGATTTGACGTTCGCGCTATTCTCGGGCAGCGGTGATATTTTATACTGCTGTGATTTTCTACACACAATAAACGTTTAAGGTTTAGATTAGAGATCAGGATGTGCTTTTCAATGCTGTTTGTGAATCTTTGACGCAAGTGTCATTACTGCAGATCGTGGGGTAGTCACATTTGCTTAACAGTCATACTCTACAGTTAACATATGAACAGCCATATTGAAGCAATGGTTTTCACTGTTTTTGTTTTATATCGAGAGCGACATATGATGTACTCTCCTGTGCATCCTAGATTTGAAACAACACTTTACATTATCTACAACGTTGAGATTTGGTGCCTATAATTAGTATAATATGATACCTGTGTTTACAATGATGCCAGCTTTAGCTCTCTTTGCATTTTTTTGTGAAGAAAAGCGCCATTCTATTGGTGCAGATTATAAGATAAATTGGAATGAGGAATTTTCATAAATATTGTTTCTGTCATGCTTTGTGCAGAAGGCTTTGTACTGTACTAGTAATAAATGTTTTATTTCTGTAGTAAGCTAATTTTGACGAATCGAAATGATGCCATCAGGTGAACCAAGTTTGAATAGAATGCAGTTCTCCTACACTCCGGAGAACATGCAACGTCTTGGCAAGGTAAGATGAGGAGAAATGATTTTGTAGATATAATGCGTAATTAGGTTAAAACTGCACATTTTTCCTTCACAAGCTTACTCTTGCATGTACAGTGTTTTGTCAACAACTACTGTGATCTATGTGCATGTGAACATGACCATTTTATGGCACTGTATAGCAAACTTTACTTGATTCACCAGAGTGACCTACACTTGAAGAATGTGAAATAATATGCAGTAACACATAGCCATTGAAAAAATCGTATATACTGTTAAAATGATACATGTATGATTTCTAGGCCATTCAATCAATGCAAGAGAAAGGGCTGGAGGCAGATCCTCGTTACAGTACATTGTTATCTATGGCTCGCAATGCTCAGCAAATGCAACAGATGCCTGGATTTTCAAACGAAAGTCCGGTGCAAGGCAACGTCATACCAACACAACAATCTATGAATTCCAGCCATGAAGCTTTCCCTAATGAAGAGCAGTCTGCTATCCAAGCAAACACAGGAAAGAATACAGGCTTCTCAACAGATCAAATCAACCAACTAAGAAATCAAATTATGGCATATAAGTTGCTGTCGCATAGTCAACCACTCACAGAACAAATAAAAATAGCAATTCAAAGTAAAGGAGCCACTTCGCGAGTGCCGGCTGCTCATTCTTCAACAACACCAGAGCGCGCAGGTGCAGTAGACTGACATTTTATTCCTTTTGATTAAATTTGTGGTGAAACACAGTTTGCCATGTGTTTCTTAAGGACTAAGATATAAAGTGCTCTGGACTTTCCTTCTTAATGGTTAAGCATTGGCAATGGGGGATTTTGCATATTTGGCTGAGCTGTAGAACTTCCACCATAATATAGTGATACAAATATTTTGCAATACAGCATCTAAATTTAGATATGTACAGTATGTGTTTGGACTTCGGAGTGAGAGAAAATCGTAGCTGCCTCAAAACATTGGTAGAAATATAAAGTTGTTTAACTTGCAGCACAACAAGCTCTTCCAGAAAGTGCAACTAGTGAGACTAGCACCTGGAATTCCACAGCAACAAGCACAGTTAACTCAAGTGCTCCACAGCAACCTCAGGATAAAGCAAAAGAAGAGGAACAAAAACCACAGACAAGTCAAGCTTCACGCCCTCCTCAAGCCTCGGCTAGACCTGCCACAGCCTCACAGATCTTGGCCACAATACAAAATCCAGCTCGTTCTAGACTGGCTCCTGTTGCAAAACCTGCTGGTTTAGATCCTGTGGCTATACTTCGTGAGCGAGAAAGCAGGTATGGTGGTATTGAGAAGAAATCAAAATACTTAACTTTTGTTTTCTAATATTATTATAATCAGTTATTTTTTATTGGAATATTATAATTTGTTATAATTTATTGTAGAATTATTACTGTAAGTTATTGCTAGTTGCTGCAATAATTTTAAGATGTTGTGCTGTATCTTGTAGAATTCAAGCACGTATAACATTACGTATTCATGAATTGGAAGGACTTCCTTTGAAATCCTTGGCAGATGATCTTAGACTCCAAGCTACCATTGAACTGAAAGCATTGAGACTTTTAAACTTTCAGAAACAGGTAATTTATTGCCAGTTTTAAGGCTAATTCAAGTCACAGGTGACAAATAAAGTACTTGCCGTAGTTACTCGTTTAAGCGCCGCGGTGCTCTTTAAATTTTCATTGCTTCAGATGCGGCGTTTATTCGAAGGCGGCGCTCAATCGGGGGCGGGGCTAAAACGCGTAATTATCTCCGAAAGTGCTGACAATTTTTTGTTTTAGTTGCGGGCTGATGTGGTGTCGTCCACACGTCAAGATACAACGCTAGAAACTGCGCTCAACTCCAAAGCGTACAAGAGAAACAAGAAGCAGTCTTTGCGAGAAGCCAGGTAACAGTTACCCACTGTAAATATTCAAAGCTTTGTTGGGTAATGATCATCCCATTTAGAGATGCCGGATATTTAGCAGTGAATTTTTATTCAATAATACATTTACTATAATTATGCTAGAATCACGGAAAAACTGGAGAAACAGCAAAAGATAGAACAAGAAAGAAAACGAAGATTGAAACACCAAGATTACCTGACTTCTATCATCGCACATGGTCGCGAGTTCCGAGAATTTCATCGTGCTACTTTCTCCAAGATTGGCAAACTGAACAAAGCTGTGTTGAGTTACCATGCCAACAGTGATAGGGAACGGAAGAAAGAGGAGGAGAGACTGGAGAAAGAAAGAATGAGAAGACTTATGGTAAGTACGTTCACACGCGAACTATTGCTTTTTAAATAGTTTTGTGTGGTTTTTCAAGTGAAGTGATTTGATTGTAGGAAGAAGACGAGGAGGGATATCGTAAGCTGATCGATCAAAAGAAAGACAAACGTTTGGCGTATCTTCTCGGTCAAACGGACGAATACATCAGTAACTTGACGCAGCTAGTGAAGAAACACAGAAGTGATATCAAGAGAAAGAAGAGGGAGCATCGTAAGAAACGGCGGGAACTTGAGGGTGAATTAGGGGATATGATTGATAAGATGGACCCTGAGGAACATGTGGCTGTTGTGAATACGGAAACTGGGGAGATGTTGACCGGAAGTGATGCACCTACTGCTAGTCAAGTTGAAGAATGGTTGGCTCAGAATCTCAAGTACGTATAAAGAACTTTTTATACGCCACGGTGGTCTTCATTCAGGTCACTACAAAAAGGCGAAAATCTCGAAAGCATTGAGCAAAGAAAGCTTGTGTACATTTTTTACTCACCAAGTTTTGTAACTCCTGGGGCCGGTTGTTCAAAGGTGGGTTAGCAGTTAACCTAGGTTTAAAGTTAACCCACAGTTTCATATCCCCGTGTTGAAACACTATTTGCCTTTGAAGCTTTGAGGGATTAAACTACCCATTAAGGGAAAAATTTTGAGCAATAAACTTTTCAAAAATTTCACTTGAACAATTTTCTAATTCTGGTTAAAGTATTACACTAACCCAGGGTTGAGCTAATCCAGCTTTGAACAACCGGCCCCAGAAGACTTTGATCATGGGGCGCTAATGTCTGCTAATATTTGCTCAGAGCTTACTGAAACCAGTGTACCTGCTGTATATTACGTTGTAGTTACCAGGTTGCGCCGCGCCAAGAAGACTCGGACAATGAGGACGATGTGGACGAAGATGGAGAAGACGAAGAAGAAGAAAATGGCGGAGGAGAACAACAAAAGAAAAATACGAAATATAAAACTGAGGAAGAAAGAAGAAAGGAAGAGTATGGCGCCGAAGACGACATTGAGTATGTGTTTGTCTGTACAGGTCGTTGTAGCTACAGCTGCTTGTTCTTATTCACTGCGTGTGTTGTGGTGTACCATCGTTTATGAACGTGTTTTAATAGACCTTCTTAGCTTCGCACTCCGTTTGCAGTGTGTAGCATGTGGTAATTCTTTGTCATTTGAACTTGGAATACACTGCTCGTATCTAAATATGATTAATTCAGAGAAACCACAATTTTACATACTTTAAAAGGGTAACCAAAGCGAAGCTTAGTAGGTCCATTCTTGTGACATTCTTCTGACATGCATACTGTCATTGTATTGTGTGTAGGAGTACAACAGTCTACGAAAGCAAGAACTATTATAATATTGCTCATGTGTTGAAAGAAGATGTTAAAGTGCAGCCTACTATTCTTGTTGGTGGAACATTGAAAGAATACCAGGTAGGTGTATCCAATGCAGCCATATATCTCTGGATCAACTACTAGATCAACTGCTGTTTTCAACTGATAGAACTGTCTACTATAATGGTTTAGCTGAGTCATATGATTTCCTCCCGCAGATCAGTGGTCTAGAGTGGTTGGTTTCTTTACACAACAATAACTTGAACGGGATCCTCGCAGACGAGATGGGACTAGGAAAAACTATTCAAACTATTGCTTTGTTGTCTTATTTGATCGAGAAAAAGAAGATTATGGGGCCATTTCTAGTTATTGTGCCTTTATCGTAAGTACAGGAATACCAACGTGAACCTTAAATTGTACCTAAAGTCCGTGCCTGTGAACAGACTATTTTGTGACCCTGCTGTTCGAGTGTTGAGATGGAAAGAGCCTGAATGGAGGATAGGACGAATTCTGCTTAATCGGCTTGAGGAGTGGTGAATCTACTGCTTTGGCGAAAAAGCAGCACACCATTCCTATTCCTTCATGTTTTTTTTGATATTTTTACTTTAGGACATTATCTAACTGGACGCTAGAGTTTGGTAAATGGTGTCCTTCAATAATCAGTATCAGTTACAAGGTGAGGTGTAAAGAATCACGCTGTAGGATTTATATAGGAAACAGTGAATGAAACCGCAGTTGTCGTCGTTGGCATGTTTGCCGACAAGTAGGACAAATATAGCTTCCATAATAATCCGATTTCGAAATCGTATGTTTCTGGTATACAGTAAATTGAGAATTTCATTGGTTTCAGGGTTCACCAAACTGTAGAAGATCTCTTGCCAACCAGATCAGAACTGGAAAGTTTAATGTTGTTCTTACAACCTACGAATACGTCATGAAAGATAAAGCAGTACTTTCCAAGGTACCGTGCCGGAGTGAGAACTTTAAGCTTTGCGCAAACGAGCAAGTTTTCCTCGACAAGTTGCTAGGGTGTGCACTGGAGACTTGACTTTATTGGAACGCTGACATGTTTTCTCGCTTAAAATGGTACGTTGGCTGTCTTAATTGTGTTTATGCTTACGTAGGTACGTTGGAAGTACATGATAATCGACGAAGGCCATCGAATGAAAAACCACCATTGCAAGCTAACTCAAGTTTTGAACACTTATTATTCAGCTCCACATCGTTTACTTCTTACTGGAACTCCTCTACAGGTAACGCTGACAACCTTTTACGCTAGCTATCATGACACAGCTACAGTATTGGTATTATCATGCATTTCTACTTCTTTTTAAAATGCTCCTTGTGTTTCAGAATCGTCTTCCTGAAATGTGGGCTCTACTGAATTTCTTACTGCCATCCATCTTCAAATGTTGTAATACGTTTGATCAATGGTTTAATGCTCCTTTTGCAATGACTGGAGAGAAGGTATGATACTCCTCGATTAAAACGAGGCTTCAATCGACACTATCTTGCTTGTGCTTTATTTTAGCAAGTACTCTCTTCTTTGTTTTTGTATGAAGGTGGAACTGAATGAGGAAGAAACGTTGCTGATTATCAGACGTTTGCACAAAGTATGTTCTCGATTCTAATGTCATGCTTTGATAGCTACTTCATATAGTGGCAATGTATCGTCATTTGACTTGGAAGAGCGCGCAGGAAAAGTAGCTGTAGTGAGTGGAAAATGTAGAGTTCTTAATGTTGTTTGCGTGTACTATTTCCAGTGGTACCTCCAACTCTATGGTTATATGCACTGCGGCTTAACGTAATCGCTGTATAACTGATAACTGCCTTTTTGTGTTGTACCTCAACAAGTAATTTTTCAAAAACTTTCATATGCTAGGTTCTACGTCCATTTTTGTTGCGGCGTTTGAAAAAAGAGGTGGAATCACAGCTGCCAGAAAAGGTAAAAAAAACGGAAGTAAATATACGTTTTACGTGCTGTTGTAACTGACGCATCTCATTTTGACATGTTTTCAGACTGAGTATGTAATCAAGTGCGATATGTCGGACTTACAGAAATTGCTGTATCAGCACATGTACAAGAAGGGAGTGTTGTTGACTGATGGCTCGGAGAAAGATAAAAAGGTGAAATACTTGTGTCTAGTATGATCTGTGTTAACAATCTTGTAGCCTGCAGTAACCCTGAACTGTTGTTCTGCTGTTGTATCCCACGTAGTTGCAGTAAACAAATCTAGTCTCTTCTATTCCATTCTTGTTCTTTTTTCAGGGCAAAGGTGGAGCCAAAACTTTGATGAACACAATCATGCAGTTGAGAAAGATTTGTAACCATCCATTTGTGTTCCAGCATATTGAGGTCAGGGGCATTTATATTGTTGTTCAAACATTTTCAATGGAAGCTAGTGACAGCAGACAAGACTACAGTAACACGAGCTAATATGTTCAGGCTTTGAGGATGTTTTATGTTTACATGCTGTAGGAATCAATCGCGGAGCATCTTGGATTCACTGGAGGCCTGGTGCAAGGGTAGGTGGCGCATGTCACGTATTGTAAGTACGTAGTACAATCTCGCGCCAAATGTATCTGGGTACGAGATTGTCATACTTATCTGTTAATTTGTGCATTGATCTATCCAATTTTCATCTTGCCAATGTTTGCTCGCGAAACAATTTATTTTTTTCTGTTTATGCAAATTTTTGCGACCATCTACCAAAAATGCCAATGTGAAAGCTGTTTAGACTTCGAAAAAAATTGTTTTGTTATGTTCAGGCCACAGCTTGTTCGAGTTGCAGGGAAATTTGAACTTCTTGATCGTATTCTGATGAAGCTGATCAGCACAAAGCATAGGTACAATTGTTGGAGGAGCTACAACTGATACTCTGTGATAATAAGACTCATGCATTCTTGTTTCATCTTGACAGGGTGCTACTGTTTTGTCAAATGACCTCACTCATGACAGTCATGGAAGATTATTTCAATTTCAAAGGTACACTTCCCTATTCTTATAGTATGTGGTGAACACGTGCAGTTTTCCGGCAGTTTTTATGCAGCAAAAATTATGTTTGTGTGTACCCCACAGGCACGTGAGTTCATTGTATTCTCATTTCGGGATACTTGACTACGAGTGTAAGGGCAAGTGCGACTTGAGCTAATTTATTTGTGTTATAGGAATACGATACTTGCGTCTGGATGGGACAACCAAGGCTGAAGATCGTGGTCATCTCTTGCAGTTATTCAACGCGCCTAACTCAATCTACAGCGTGTTTTTGTTGAGTACCAGGGCAGGAGGACTCGGCTTAAATCTTCAAGTGGCTGATACGGTTATTATATTTGACAGTGACTGGAACCCTCACCAGGTGACTTTAGTATCAGCTTTGTAGATGGGTGTTGTAGAAGATACCGTGAGCGTCACCACTCTAACGTCGTATACCCCAGTTACAGTGATGGTACATGTAGTCTTTTATTCTGATTAGGATCTGCAAGCTCAAGACCGAGCACATCGTATTGGTCAAACACAAGAAGTAAAAGTTCTTCGTTTGGTTACTGTGAATAGTGTTGAGGAGACTATCCTAGCTGCTGCTCGCTATAAACTCAACATTGATGAAAAGGTATTCTTGTATGGTGCATGTGCTCTCTCGTGTGTCGGCACAGTATTATACAACGTATAGTGGAACAAAGTCGGAATCTACGCTCAATGCTCAATGCCATGGCCCATAATTGCGAAATATATTCTTGGTGCTAGGTTATTCAAGCTGGAATGTTCAATCAGAACTCGACCTCCGGAGAAAGAAGAGCATTTCTTGAAGCCTTGCTTGAGAACGACAAAGATGACGAAGAAGTAAGTGTACTAACAAACGAAAACTTTTTTACGTCTACAAAATAGCACTTACTGTTATTACAACAAAAGTAGTGCACTATACAGTATCAAGTTTTCTTATCGCTACCGTGTCGAAGCTAAGACTGACCTCGTCTTTTTTTGTGCTGTCACAATAGGAAGAAAATGAGATCCCTGATGATGAAACTGTGAACCAAATGATTGCACGAGGCATTGAGGAATTCGAGATATTTCAGAAAATGGACTACGAAAGGAAACGTCAGGTATCATACTCGAGAGTTGAGTTTTAAAAGTTTTTACGCGTTCAGGTGGAAAATTGTTGACTCTCTGGTTGTTAGCCTATATCGTTCGATGAACAAACAATTCTTTTTTCGAACGCAGGAAGAACGAAATGGAGGCAAGCCGCGCTTGATGCGAAGTAACGAATTGCCAAGCTGGATTATTAAAGATGACGCGGAGGTTGGAGAGATTGTGCAAAGTTGTAATAGTCCGTGTTTATTAAAACTCTCTTGCAATATAAATACACTGAATTAACGAGTTGTAAGTATATACTAAACTAAATGTAGGTAAATCTAAAATAACTAAAACAAAGTCTATCTTAGCACTATTACCAGCTTTATTACTTTGTGAAGGAATATTAAACTCTTTTCAATAATGAAATTAATGTCGATACAATGATTTTCAAATATGATTCCTGGATTCTTGTGTGTTTAGGTTGAACGACTGACAAACGAAGATGAAGAAGAGAAATTATTTGGTCGTGGTAGTCGTCAGAAGAAAACTGTTGATTATAGTGAACCACTGACGGAAAGACAATGGCTTAAGGTACAAATAGTTTAATCACTAATTCTATCGTTTTTCTGCGTTCATAAGAAAATACAGGGATCTTTGACTATTTTCTAAAGATCTGATAGCAGCTAGCATGTTCTTGCAGGCGATTGAGGATGGATGTCTGGATGAAATGGAAGAAAAACAAAAGAGTAAAAAAGCAAGAAAAAGAAAACGATATGAAGACGATGGTGAAACATCCACTCAGAAGGTAATTGAACAAGTATTTCAGGAATAATTCTAGATTTTTATTTGGTAGTTGAGACTTTTTGTTCTGTTTCAGTGGAAGAAGAAACGTGGACGACCAGCAGTCGAGAAAGGTATTTTCAACAAAGAGTTTAAAAATTTTAAGACTTCTCACTACGTTTATATAGACAATTCGAGTGCATACTATCTTCGCTCATGTTCTAGCGCTAGTTAGCGCCCAGACACACCGCACACGATTCGGCAAGGCGACGCGATTTTTCAAATTTTGAAAGCGAATAAATTTATCCATGGAAATAAAACTTTAATAGAAATCTAGACTAAATAACTAAAAATATATCGCCTTTGAATATTTGGGGAATCTCAATAGAAATAGAATGAAAGTCGAAAAATCGTGTCGCGTTGCCGAATCGCGTCCGGTGCGTCTGCATGGACCTTTACAATGCGCTAGAAAGACTGAAATCTTCATTTTTTTAAAGTCAAAATGTCACCAATTGCTGCTGAGTTGAAGAAAAAGATGAAGAAAATCATTAAGCATATTGTTCATTACCGGGATGAGTAAGATGTTTTGTAAACAATGCAGATAATCAGCTAGTACCCGGCTCGTTTTCCACCACGCGAATTTTGTTCGAAGGAAAAATAAATCTCGCAAGGCATTGGCTCACTTTCGACTTTTTCGCCGCGAGTATCGCGGCGAATCATTTCGCTAGCAAATCACAATGCTCGATTTATTGTTTGCTCGAAAAAATTTGCGTTGCGGAAAACTGGCTTGTAATTCTCATGTTAGCTGCATGTACTCTCATCAACTGTTCAGTTCCTCAGACTCAATATGTACTTCACTGTATCGTGAGAATGTCAATATACTCTGATTCTTCGTTAGTGATGATCGTCCGCTGGCCGATATATTTACTGTATTACCATCGAAGAAAGATTTACCTGATTACTATCAAGTCATTAAGCAACCAATCGATATAAGAAAAATCAAAGTAAGTGGGCGGATTGGATGGACAAAGTGAAACAATGCAATTCACCATATCGACATGCAGTACTGCCATCTTTTTCGTTTTAGTTATTTAAATGTCAAGTTCTGGATACGTATTTATGTTAATATAGGAGAGAATCAACGGTCACCGTTACCGCACAATGGACGATCTGCAAGGAGATTTTATGTTGATGTGTAGAAACGCGCAGATGTATAATATTGAAGGCTCTATCGTAAGTGGTTTATTCTATTACTATACTCAAGTCCTTTATAAAACATTTCTTGAGCAATTTTTCAGAAGTTCCGATTTTCTGAGGAAGAAAATATTTAGGCGTTATATGCAAATGAACGAAATAGTTTTGATAAAATATTCATTATCAATCTGTTTTAAACTGTTGTAGTTACCAGTGCTAAGTTACTTTTATTATGAAAATTTAGATTTATGAAGATTCAATAGCTTTGCAGGTAAAGAAAATGTATTCTGCTGTGACGATTATTGATATAATAATCTGAATGTGTGATATGTTATTGTGCTTTAGCCTTCATTGGCAGAGACATACAATCGAATACTGTAGCTACTGGGCACATTTTAATACTGATTATGTTTATGCTTGAAGAACATATTAAAGTATAAATCAACGATTGTTGTATGTTTTTAGTCGCTATTTCTTCATGTTCGAGAGAAAGTTGAAGCAGGGCAGGAACTAGTGACTAGTAAACCACTGACCAGTGATAAAGAAGACGAAGATGATGAGGAAGAGGTTGGTACCGCAGAGGATCGTACGGGATAGAGTGGGGCTTGCTTTGTTAAGTGTAAGTCAAGGTCAGCCATAAGTAAATGCAAAAGGTAACCAACCAGCCTGTCTTGTATTGACAAAACTGGCGGAGGAATACAAATTCTACTGTCTGTGATGAAAGAGATGTAATAGCTTGATTGTTATAATAAAGCGTTGTTCGTGAAGAAGAAATTTAAAATATAGGTTGTTTATGTTCTTGTTTTGTTTCTGTAGGTCGAGGAAGCGAATGATGAAGAAAGTGAAGGGTCCGATGACGGTAAACCTTTATGATTTTTGTGACGTATTCTACTGATGTAGAACATTTTGCATTACTGCGTCAGTTAGCTGTGGATATATTGAACAAAGTTATTACGTGCTGACGTTTGCACCAGAACTCGAAATCAGAAAGTTTTGCCATATTGTAGAGTATGTAACTTATATCCAGTGGTACATTAGACAACTTCCTAGAACAGAATTTTTCAAGGTGGAGCAAGGCAGAGCAGCAAAGGATCAATATGATCGAATGAGGGTAAAATAGGATATTTTGGAGTAACGCGCATGAACGGAAGTGAAGAAGAAATTAATCGTCTTTCGGCATGCTTTTAAAAAGTCCTTTTAACATCTGCTAAAGAAAGTACTGAAGATATAAAATAAAGAAATAATCAGCTTATGTGCAAAAGTTTTTTAATAAGTTTCCTCAAATGAACTGAACAGAATTTAAAGTTGCGAAAACAATATTGCCTATTATTTAAACTTTTAAGTTTATTCCTTTGTTTAGCTGTTCGTCAATCAACTGCCAAAGACGAAAGGCACTTGAATAGCTCAACTACTCAATTAAAATAATTATAAAATACTGTAAAGATAACATAGTCTTCTTTAATTATGCGTGTATTTCACAATAAACTGTAATCTTGATGATTTGTGTATTAAAACGGTTACTTCGTATTGATTAATCTAAAACACGCTATAAAGATGGGGGAGCATGACTATTCGATCCGTAGCTCAACGAAATTTTCGACGTACGGACTCGCTTTGAAGACAATAAGGAGGCAAACAAAAAATTAGTCTTCTCTGCGTCAATTCCGATAAAATCGAAATTCTGTAAACACGGAATTAGATGTTGAATGGGAACATCAGCTAAGATTCGTCGTACTCTTGTAAAAAGTGTGACGTCATTAAGTATTTTAACGTCACCTGCTAAGCCTAGACAACTTAAATTTCAAAATCCCTAGCTTGCCTTTCAAATCTTGTCTTGGTTCCAACACTTGTTTCAAGATAGGTTAGGTAATGAAATACGAAGAGGGATGAGTTCTTTAGCTGCGTGTTTATGTAGATAATATATATTATATGGCATGTCGCGCTTATCAAAGTTGACACTTTGTGCGTGCGGGTGGACGTCATCCTATGGTGAGTAGCACGGGCCTGGGAACAAGGGTACTTTGGTAGATTTTGTTTTTTCCATTCTATTTATTAGATACTACTTTATCATCTCTGAAGATGAGAATCAAGATCAGCAAGGAAGAAAAAGTGAGTTCTTACTGATTCTAAAGTTCGGGTGGGCAGGCATTGTGGTGCATAATTATATACTGTGTAGATAAGAAACGTCAGTTCCAACAATGCTCATTGCAAGAGTCTATCTACGTGCATGCCCTTGGAACTAAAATTGATGTGATGTTTTTACATGCAAAGAAAAAACAAAATCAAATGAGAAAAGTTGCAGCAGGAAAGTCTGAGAGAGAAAATAACTCCGAGGTATGATTTTTCTTGCAATTTCTCCTAAGAAGATTCTATAGAACCACCTACTGTGTCATTTGAATTCGCCACCTTAAATTAAGCCTTTTAAGAGAGGGTACTCAACTCACTCTATTCTTGATGGTAGATCTTCTGATTTGTTTATGAAAGGTGATTCCAGTATGTTTTTGCCTATGTTTGTAGATTGAATCTGGAGGTGAATCAGATAGTTCAACACCACCAAATTAGACCCAGGTCGACAACATTTCAAACTCTACATTGCTGAGAAAACTGGAATATGTATCCTTGATATTGAAAACAACCTGATACTCAAGAGAATCAGGTTCATTCTAGCGCTTCATGCGTGTTTGTGGATATGCCACCTTGTGCTGGTTGGAAAATAGCATGCAAGCAAACTACACAGTTTTTCATAGTCGTGCTTGCGTGGTTTTTCACTATTTTCTATTTTGTGTTTCATATGTTTTCTATTTCCTAATAAAACCAAATTAGCATTAGTGCAGGTAGCAGCTATTAGCACCGTAACCTTCGGTAATTAAGGCGCTTGTTTTTGCAATGCGTAGCATACATTTGGGCGTTTAATAACGGATTCTTTTACAACGCTCGGTGTCCACTGTGAGGTAATATCCATTATCCAAAGTAGTCCCTACTTCTCTGTTACGCGCGTTCGCTTTCCGACAGGCGGCTAGAATGTATTCTCGTACCCAGAACCAACCCGCAATGCTTTCTGGGTACGAGAGTGGGCGAGAATGTTGCTGATTCTCTTAGGATTGAGAAGCGTTTACTTAGCAGTGACGCGCGCGTTTCCTGCACCTAGCCTATGTTATCTGGCTTAAGCACATGTATTTGATACGAGTGTCACACTTGGATATACTCAACAACTTGAACGTGATAAGATAATGTCGTTCAGGATAGTAAAACGTTGTAAAAATCTCTTGTAAAGGAGATTGGAAAGATTAGATAAGATATGTATGAGCCATTATACTCTTGGAAAACTGTCAGTCATGCTAACTATACGTAAAACACCTGCAAGTGATTAAACTTGTGAAGGCTTCCCTCCCACGAACGCTTCGTTTCCTTTTCAAATTGTTTTATTTTTGAGATAAGCGAAGATGAACAGTTCATAGCTAGTTTGTGATGACATATCATCAAGATTAGATCTAGATAAAGAACAAGTTGCCTTATTAAGTCAAAGATAAATATATTTTTAAAGAAAATGTATTTTTTGGTGCGCCGAAGATTTTGTTTTTACCAGAACTGTGACTGTAGAATGAAAGGACGCGTGTGTTCTGCTAATTGGTTTGACTGTGTAAAGTTTCGATTGATATTTACTTCGCGCCACTTCATGCGAGGGATCCTAGCGTATCGGTACTATCGTGGATCATCGATACTGCCCAATACCCATAGAGAATTCAGGCTTTGCTCGAAGTCGATTTTGAGATTGAACATGTAAAAATGTTTTTCATGCAAAGGGTTATAGATTTCCTCAGTTTTTCGGAAAAAGTATCACGTGAGGCACATTTTATTGAATACGTATATATATGTATGTACAATCGCAATAATATTATAGAGAGTGAACCAGTCATTTTTTGCGGTACTTTAAGCATGCTAGTATTAGAACATCAACGTTAATCACTAATCAGCTCAGCTTTATTTAGATCCTAATTTGGAATATCTACTGTGTAATTAGAATGACTGTAGTGTGATTAAAAAACGAAGCAGAGCGCACTGCTGCGAACCTACTGGGTTCTAATTTACCCACTGTTGGGATTTGCGTGATATGTGCAGTATTTTTCTTGTTTTGCCAAAAAAAAACAATGTTATTGACATGTTTTCATCGCGCGTGCTTGTTTACGTAATTTTATTTTGTTTCACAAAACTCACAATATTAGGATTTGAATTTTTTTCATTTTATTGATTCCGGCTTAAACCATTGAATTTAATGTTTGCCAATTTATTTTTTGTGTCGCAGTTTCCTTTCTTCTCTAAAACTTTTGGGAATGTGTTTCCTGTTCGTCAGAGCAATATCTTATTTGCTGCATCTTTTTCAAGGGAGATGCACTGCTAGTATTTGAGGAAGTGTGTTAGTGCACGCTGCCTATCGAAGCTCTTAGTCGATGCAAAGCTGAGGGATTCTAATCTATAAAAACACGAAGCATATTTTCCAGTAGTTTATCAAAGGTAAATCCTCAACAAATTATTGAATTTATAGTAAAAATTATTGGGCTCTGACCATCTCCATCTCAAGTGGACGGTCCACGTTACCTAACACTCTTCTATACGTTCATCTACGTAAGTACCTCTGAGTCTCAATAAACTACACTAATTTTTTTTCACATTCAAAGAGTATTCAAGCTCTTAGTTATAGTATGCAGTTATAAGAACGCTTTGATATTCACTTGTAGTAGTACTACTACTGTAGCGGACGCCAAACTAATTGTTTTCTATCGCGGTTAAGTTGAACCATTTTCCCACCTTATTCAAGGAATGACCAGAAAATCTGTATGGTCTGTTGTCAGGTGCAAATTAATTATTGAATCTATAGACGGTTTATCTGTCAAGTGCATGCAATAATGGGGATACGATCTTATCGATGTTATCAAAACTTCTACACATCTGAACACTATTATGGGACATGTCGAATTTTCTATGTTACCTCTTTATCCTAAGATTATATATGTGCTGCTAACTGTGCTTATCACAATGAAGTGACGGTAACAATGACAGATTTGTGAATAAGTTGAGCCAAGTTGTCCATGGACGCTGTTTTTGACCATGCACAAATCATGAAATTGCTGATTGGCATGGTAACTTGGTTGACGGTGTTTACAAAATTCATATAATTTACATTCCAGCTTGCTATTGTAAGTTAAAAGATGAGAGTTACATTCTTTCTTAACTTTTGTCATAATTTCTGAATGCTTCTGTAAAAGAATGGGCGAATTGAAAATTGTTCTAATTGCCGACTCCATATATGAAAAAATACAGCATGCGAGAACACATTGTGATTTGTGATGCCAAGATTTCGTGTGAGTTTAGATTTTTCAGATTCAGTTGTTTTGCTTAGAAGTTACGAAGTCTACGAGAAAGAGAATAAATGAAAGATCTTAAAAAATGAGAAGTTAAATCTGGTTAGGAAATAGCAACGTGATCATCTTGATAACTATACATCACATAACACTCTCAGTTGTTTCTAGTGACCCACATGCTTGCAATCTTAATCTGAGGATGTCTTGTACTGTTGAATCATCCTTTGCCTCAGCTGAAGTAAAATTGACAATAAAATACCAATTATACAGAAGGTGATATTGTTAATTGCTGTGATGAATATCAAATTGTTCTTCACGAGCCATCAAGTCTTCTTCAGCGAATTAACATACATAACTTCTCCTTCAGTAAATTTCAAGCACATTCACTCGGCGCCGAACTTAATACTAATCTAAAGTTGCCGCTTGTAAAAAAGACATAAAAGTTGTCCATTGTTTACAAAATAATAATCTCTGCAACTGCCTGTGGCTATAAAAGTCTGTTTACAATCTTTCAATCTTTTTAACCACCAACACAACCAATTTTCCACTTCAGCTATTTTTTGAACGTTATTATTTTCTTTGTGACACATAAATATACTAATCCCTCACGTGAAATGTAATAGTGCGCGAAGACATAAACCATATATAAATTTTTTCAAAGTCAGCGGAGATAAAATTGGAATAGCACGAATGCAGTACCTTGAGTTCGGTATTGCATGACTGCAGCCATTTGACATTTCGGCAGCATCATTTGACGCAATACAGCATGCGTGCAAAAAAAGTTAACTTGTTTTAATCCAGGACGCATTGTTGTTAAAGATAACAAAATTTGATAAAGATTGGAGATTTCTGACATTTTCTGGCAAGAATTAGCTAAGATCCAAATTTTTTATCAATACTTCACATTGTTCAAGAAGATAATTGTTTAGGTTCAAAAAAAGTGAAAGTTATGACTGATCGTTAATTGTGAATTCCGCATACCAATCCATGAAAGATTAGAACCAAGTCATGCAATGTGAAAACAATAAAGTGAGAGCAGATTATGTACAAGTGGTGTACTTTCGGTATAGTTCATGTTACATGGCACACGCTTGAAACGAATTATGGAAATCGATTATAGTTATTTTAGTTTTAACTTTGCGTAACTTTTTCATTGATTTGATTTGGAAAACATTAGGTGATGAACGTACGCAACAGTGTTTCTTCGTTTATGGAAGAAATGGCTGTGCTACAAATTTGATCAAAAATTTTAGTTACCATTAGCGTGGAATCACCAGCTATAATAAAACTGCCCTCGCCTGGGCACATAACGTACATGCATCTCAAAATGGAATATTTTGTTTTATGAATGAATGAAAGTTGTCCACAGTTGATTTTATAATTAAAGCTCCTTAGTATGGTAGATTTCTTAGCCTGGTGAAGGTGAAATCCCATGTGCATCTAAACATAAGAATAACAGCGCTTGAAAAACATTTGGCTGTATTTTATAGGGGGATAAAGATAAGCAGGCATTCGATATTGAGATTTATATTAATTTCGCTGGATAATCCAGTCTAGTCACATTGCAAATAATGCTGTAGCAATAAACTTAATGGTCACTCAATACTTGTGAGCACGTTTTTAAAGCTCCTTGCAGACGCTGCAAAAACTGTATAATTAAAGCGCAATTATCGACGTTTATTTCGTAAGCACTAAAGCGTTGTAGGGAAATTTATTTAACCTAATGACATGCTCTGATGAATGTTAGTGGTTGTACAACAGTTTCTGAAGCAATGCAGTTCTTTCGTTACCACCCTTCAGCATTGAAGGTAGGCCTCTGATTCACTGTTTTGGTGCTTCTCAACCTTTGCTCAACCCTATAGCAGCGTTGTGTGCCAATGAAAACGAAGGGAGTCGACTTTTTGCCTATTGCCTATACTTACGTTTGAGACTAGAGTCGATACAATTGATATTTAGCAAAAACGTAAGCCTGCAAATGTATGAGCCGTGATGCCTGTTTTCTTAGTTTTACAAAAGATTTACGTCATGTAGTCATGAGCAAAAGTGTTTAGCAAGTTGTCTGTGGTGTTGTCTCTTCTATGCTTGCACTAATCCAAATACAGATGATCGATTTTATTTTGATCGGGCAAACATTCCTAATGCGGATCCTACAAAACTTTTTTGTCAAGTGTGTAAAATGAATCCCTCATGAACGTCACTTCGCATATTGAAGCATGAATCACATCGTGTTTTCATTTCCTTGTCACCATCTATCAAGCATGCATGCGTGGTACCACAGATCGACTCTTGAACAACTAGAACGTAATATGCTATTTTTGCTTACAGTTGACGTTGGTGTTAATTTTACCAGATCGTTATCACTTTATCTTTCTGTTCAGGCAGTCGATACCGCCCCCCTTAGCCATGATATTCTCAAAACAACACATATTGCCAAAACCAATATAAAGACATTGCAGTACTGAACTCAAATCTCTTTCAAAACCTCTTAACCCTAGTTTTCATTGGCAAACTTCCTGGCACCATAATTATCAAACTCGCGTACACCTACTACACGAAAGAGCAGCAAACTGAGCAAAGAGAGTAGAAACACCGAACCAGAGTCCTCTACTAAGGTTTCCTCACATCAGTATAGATCAGGTGAGCTCAGGAAAGTTAGATAAATATAAAAATTGTATGTTCTTCGTTTTTGTAGTGTCAATGTATAGCAAACACAGATTAGTACAGTAATGTAGTGGATCATAAAATTCTTCCTGAAAATATTTATACATCGTTGTTTTCCTTGCATTTAAATGTTGAGCTCTACAACTGCTCAAAGTTAAAATCATGTCTTGCAGTAATATTGGCACTACACTCTAACTGCACTTTACCACGGTTAGAACTGTATAAATACTTGGAAAAGATTATTTTGAAATTCATCTTTCGGTAATTGGAGCAATTAAACCTATTAAAGAGATTAATAGAATATCAAAGAACGGTCTTTACCACAAACGAATACTGCACTAATATTTGATCATTTTGAAACTTACATGTTACCTTAAATGTCTGTAACTACTTTTCATTTTATTTTCTTTCATTTTGAAAGCGTAGTTCGCCTTCAGGCATAAACCATAAAGTGATGGTTCTGGATTACCTTATGTCATGAGAAAATAACTCCAAAATTCAGTAAATAAACTATTTTCTTTTATGTTTTAAATCAAAACTTTCAAACTCGTTCAATTGAATGGATTATTAAATCAGCATTGTTCAAGAATGTGTAAGTCTTTTATCGCCACATATTGGCCCATGTATCGAATACACAGGGAGATCTCCACGTGCGGTTGTTGTCAAAACTACCTTAAAAATTTTCTCTTACCTTGTTTCTTAACATTTAATTTCGCAGTTTTACCTTAACATGACCGAACTAATTCTTGATCCAACGTTATGACGTCATGAGTGCATGCTGGCAAGTTTTTTCGATTGTAAACTGAATATCAAAAAGCGGAGTTAAAATATTTTTTAGGACACAACACAAAGAAACATTCGAAAAGGATGACACCTGTTTTTGTATTACCTATCGTCTGCTTTGTGATTATATCTGTAAAATAATATAATTAAGTATAACTTGACTTAAACTGGATTGCATTATTTTTTCACACGCCGTGTTGAATGAAGCGTAAAATGATTTTCCGTTCGTGACAATGCCGGCTGGCTTAAGAACTGGTGCAAAACGTTAATGACTGATAATAGGAAAGCAAGATAACACCATGCAGAGTCTGCAAACGTACTCTAGCATTCCTCAACTTCTTTGAACATTTATCAATTCCTATGACGCGGCATAAGCTGGAAAAGTGATCTACTGTGACTACTATCACTCAGTTTTAACTTGCACGTTTGTAATCTGGCACATTGACATAAATTCATTTCTAAATGTATGCACTCGAGTAGTAATCCGGGCCTCTATTACTCCACTCAGTCGGCTTGAAGTTGAGTTAAGAATAGCTGGCATGTTTTGGTATATCCTTGGCATGCATTTTTTATCTTATTTGGAAGATAGAATGAACATTGATGTACGTAAAATAAGTATACTGCAGTTGCAGTTGATAATTTCAACTCGCTTTGTATAAGTAACATGGAAGGATTGCTGGGAGTATAACTGGATAAATGAAACTAAATACAGGTATAACAACCTCACTCTTCGCAGCAGACAATTTATAAGAAAATATTCTTATCGATCCAGGACTTTTTTGAACTGTCAAAAATGTAGTATCAACTTTCAAATGTTCCTCGCATGTTTTCAATTTCAAAATCATTGTTATGGCTGTATTTTAATGGACGGGGGATATGAATTCACTGTTTCTTTTTGGAACTCATTAGAAAGTGATTGGAAACAATTTGTAGAAACTTTGTTTTTCTAAAGTCAGCTGAAAAAAAATTAGAAAATCAACTGTTTCCTCACGTCATCTTTCTGTATAGTTCGGGATGAAATTTCATCCTCCATCACTAGTCAGTGAGTTGTTGCCATGCGGCTGTTGAGAGACGGCTGTCATCGCGCAAAGCCCTTGTTCGCCGAGCTCCCTCGAGAGCTTGGAAATTTAGTCAACAAGAATCGACTTCAATTGACGTTGTTTTTACCGCTTTATAGAGCGACGTTTCAACACTCTGAAAAGAAACTTTTCTGGCATCAAGTGCGATCAGTGGTATTCAAGACTACAAAACTAAGGTACACCTTTCTATGAAAGCGTATTTTCTTTCCTGGGAAGTATCTATATGTCTAATAACACCTATACAATAAGATCCTATTATAGTTTATAGTGTTTGGCTGGTCTAATGCTGTAAAGCGCTCTAAAGACAATCAAACAATGATGGCTGATTATAGGCTGATTTGGTTCCGAGCGCAATTAGTCGTAATAGTTTGCGTTTCCCGTGCTGCACATTGTTCGAGTGTGAAATTCTAACATCCTATTTCCTATGTGAAAAATGGCATTGCCTCAGTGAGGCTCAGTCATGGCGAAAAAGTCTTGGTTGGTAGATGTTCGATTCTATGTGTATTAAACAGAGTATAGATTAGTTTAATTTTAACCACTCTGTAGCTACTTGTTCGACCTTGACATTATCTCTTCAACTTATAAGTGCGCTGTTTGTTTCATGCTGAAAACTTGCGCAGTATGGGTGATATCTGTCCTCAGTTGACCAGTGTATAGACAATGGCCACACTCTGCTTCGACCAACTTAGTTTGGTCTCGAGTTTGGTTGCCTGCACACGTCACGTCGTTGTTTTACACGCTTCAGCTTGACTTAGTGAAGGATATTAACCTCCGAATACTTTCACTGAACTTAACAATGCTATCTAGACTGATTATATTAAAAGTTTGAAAGCAATTGCACGGCGATTCTTTACTTTCGAATGAAACGTAGAGAAAGCGTTTTTGCTGAGATGCTGTAGCAATGTTTTCGTTGTTGTCGTTCATTTTCTTTGTGTTATACGCATTCTTTTTTTCCGCGGCGGTCGTCATTTTATTGCTGTACACTATTCAGCAGAAGTGGTCTAGCTCATGCACATTTGCTTTGCGCGTTCGCGGTTCGCCTACCATGCAACTGATGCAAATGACCCAACTCCACTATATAATATTTCATAAACTTTTTTGACCTCCTGCGTTGTCTATGTGTTCATTTGTTTTCGAAACTACAGTATATATAGCTACTCTGTTTTTGCAACAGCACTGTATTTCTGCGGTTTATCCCGGCCCTCATAGGTCTTAGATTTGTACTCATGTTTATTTAAAGTTCAGACAATGACGTAAAGAAAGGTTTCATGGCTATGAAACAAAATCTAATTGAGTTATAGACGTCAGTGTTCACCGACCACTTTTTTGCATATTTGCAATTAAATACGAGAACTAAAATGCTGTGAGACCTACATTGTATATAGTTCTTTGTAACAATCACTTCGTGGTTGTTCGTACATGCGGTGGCAAAAATTGTTTCAATGGCATTTTATGCAGCGAAAATATGCAGGCTCGCGGACTGTTCTGTACAGCACGAAGCTGTTTCGTCTGTTCAGAAGATCCCTAGAAGTCGTGCGCCCCTCACCGCAAAAATTTCATGAAAATTATAAGAACGTAGTGTCATTCCCTCTTCCAACTTTGTTCCTGTCTCGATGACACGAGCACTATTGATGTAAGATACAAGGATTTTTCGATAGTTTAAGCTAATTGACATTGGAACTGTAGACAGTATCTACATGTGGACACCTGCAGCGTAGTTTGAAAATTTCACTCCTATATAGCTATATTCTTCTTTGCATCGTAAATCGCTTCAGTTCCTCCAATAAGATTAAATATAATAAGTAGACGGTTCAGGCTTATTTATCTTACAAGGTTTTACATCCTCTTGTCACCCTCGTTATGACCTCGGTTATGAGTGCATAAATTTTGACTTGAAGATTCAGATTTTGAAATTTTCAGGCTCCTAAAATTAAAAGGAGAAGCCAAAAATGGTAATACACCGGAAATTTTTTTTTGAATAATGGCACTACCCTATATGGCACAATGAGAACAAATTTCCCAAAACATTCACAGTTGAAACTTTCTTCATAACCTTTCAAATGACTTGATATGGTCTAACATTCACTGTTGGCTGCGCAACAGATGGAAAATCAAAGTATAAGTTTTTCAAACATAGCGTGCTTAGTATCGCTTCATTATTGACAGTTCTGGTTACTGTTTATGAAAACTTGCTTACAGAAAATTAAGTCGACTTATTTTTGGATCATTTTTTGATTTGTACCGCGTTCGCAAAATGAGTGTCTTGGTATCAAATCTCAATTAGTCATGGTTCTAATTTAAGAGATTGCTTTAACTAACACAAGACTGTTACGGAACACTGATTACCAGAAGCCAAATGTGTGTGGTATTTTCAAGTTAGCGAGTTAAGTTGAGTTATTATAATCTCTCTTCCTGTGTACGTTTAGAGATTGAATAAGGGCTTTTGAGGCCCGCTTATCAATGTTTAAGAACACGCGTCTACGTCATTAACAAGTCTACTTCACTTTTTTTTCCCGACCTTCAGTCCTGCTTTAAGAGTCGAGGTATGTAAATAACTTCTATTATCTAAAGGAAAGCAATAGATTTATAAACCTATGCGGCAAATGCTAACAAAAATTAATGTAATCCTGAAGTGTTTAGCC